>VYZV01003292.1:40626-51346 GCA_013401275.1 Pandion haliaetus | reverse complement strand
GGGAAGTTTGTGAGGAACTGCAGCCCGCGGAAAGGAACCACGTTGGAGCAGGGAACGAGAGAGGAATCTTCCCCCTGAGGAAAGAAGCGGCAACGACGATGTGTGGCGAGCTGACTCAACCCCCATCCCCGATTCCCCTGCGCCGCCGGGGGGAGGAGGTAGACAGCATCGGTAGAGAAACTGAGCCGGGAAGGCGGGAGGGGTGGGGGAGGTTGTTCTGATGTTTAGTTTCCCTTCCTAATACCCTTGTATTTTGTTTTTGTTTTCATTTGTAGTAAATTAAATGGATTTTGTTTCTTCCCCAAGTTGAGCCTGTCTTTTGCCCGTGACCATAAGTGGGGAGTGATCCCTCCCAGTCCTTGTCTCGACCCATAAGCCTGCCTTTGTGTTTTCTCCTTATCCCAACGTGGCCAGGCGAGGGGGTGGGGGGTGAGCGAGCGGCTTCGTGGTGCTTTGTTACCAACTGAGCTGACCTGAAACCACGACAACTGTAAATAAAAAGTCATGCAGTTTTGACAGGAGCTTCATGTAAGCAATTATTCTTGACAAGATAAGGTAGGGAAAAGAAAATTTAATAACCATAGCCAAATGAACTAGAAGTGTTTCAGTAGAAAGTAGTATCAACCCGTTTAGCAGTGGGTTGGTTGCTGTCAGCTGGACTTGATTGGAGATATAATTAAAATTATGACTTTGAATATTGTCTAATAAACTAATTGCTCATTCCTTTGACGAAAAGAGTGCAGGTCTCGGAAACACGCTGTTATCCACTGAAGCTTTTTTTTTTTTTAACTGGTACTTTTCTGGTGCCTTATTGAAAGCGAAATGTGGAATCTCTTTATTTTGCTTTTCTTCCACTTTGAGAAAAATGAAAACAAGCCCCCTCTGCCTGTGCGGAGGCAGTAACAGAGGGTGAAGCCAGGGCTTTGATCCCAACCAGCCTGGCCACGTCGCTGGAGGCAACACTAAGGCACCGCAACCACGCGGTCTGAAACAGCCTCTTGACTTCGTCATTCTCGCACCCAGTGATCCTTTAGCCTCTCTTCAGAGGAAAAATATGCCAGATCACAAGCCACATCGTTGGAAAGCTTGGGATGAGACAGTCTGCTCTCCTTGCGGTGTCAGGAGGGTGGTGGCTGTGGGCAGGGAGAGTGGTCAAGCACGAGTCCTTTCGGCGTAGGAGGGCAGCCGTCAGCGAGGCGCTCGCTGTGCACCACCCATGTCTTTGGATGGGACTCCAAAAAGCCCTGCTTGAAGTAGCACTTTTGAGTGCTGCTCTTCTGCTACTCCGACTTGTGGGCTGGTCGTTGTGGCAAGGGGCTGTTGGCTGGCTCGCGCCATCAGCAGTTGTTCAGTGCTCCTGCAGGAGAGGCTGAGGTTCAAAGGTTTCCTGTGAGACTCTCTTTGTTTTGTGATATCTTCAGCCTGCAGGAAGCACTGTAAATATACGTATTGCAAAATGAAATAAATACATGAGTGCTACTTCTCGGGAGCATTGCTGGCAGCATCCAGCACCAATCTTCAATGCTTCCAGGCTGTCGGTATGTCACGGCGAGAGGAAGGCTCAGCCTTCCGGGGCAGCCCCAAGCATCATCCAGGACACAGGCACTGCCCAGCCACCACGGGTTCAGCTCTGAAGTGCCCTGCTTGTCTTCTGCTGAGGGATGCATCTATCTGCTTGCCTTGCATTAGGTTCTCCTCACTCCTGATACCGTAAGTATGGTGATACGGTTGTGGCAGAGGATGTGTTTCACCTTTCCTTTCATTCACTATCCCTCCTATCATAGAGTGCGTTGATACATGTGTTTTGCCTAGATCCTTTCCTGTAAAGTTGGAGGGTAAAACTCTCCATCACATGTCATCGTTGTCTATAATTACTGTTCTGTCATTGTCCTGGAGAGGAGCTGCTTCTGTCACCCCATCATCAGCTTTCTTCTCATCTTTTTGACGCTTCACTTTCTCTTGTAGGTACCCAGGAACAGACTGATGATAGATTCTGTGATGTTTTTTGATCTTTCCCCTCATACCCTTGGATCTTACTCACCAATCTTCCTTGCCTTTCTGTCATTGATAATAAATTTTCTTTCTGTTAATGTTATCTGTATGTTAATATCCCTCCAGGAAAAGATACTGTAGTAGCAAATATTAATTCCAAAGTCAAGAGACACCACCTTGGTTTGGCTGGCGTGTGTATTTTTAACAATGGCACTCCACACAAGTCTTCCAGTTACATGTCTTCCCACAAAAGCCATATTTAATGGGCAGTTAAATGGAATGACAAATGAGATGTTGTTCTTACTTAGTAAAAGGTTGGTGCTTCTAAAATATTTTTATTGTCCTGTGCTACAGACTGATTCATGTATTTAGCTCTATACAGCTATGGTCAATAAGATGCATTCTGACCTAGCTATTGTTCTTGTTTCTCAGGCAATGTTTTTTAATAGTCCCTGTTATTCCTTTTTCTTGACATATTTTATATAAATATTATAAGAATATGTTTGATTTGTACCTTCTCGTCTAGAACCTTTTAAAATTCCTTCTCAAACTAAAAGCATACCACTGCTTGAAGAAAAATAAGCACAGTACCCTTATCACTCTGGTACTGTTTTCTTCTAAAATATCTCCCATTTGGAAGTCTTTACTGTAATAACTGGGATATGAGCACAAAGGCTGGAATTTTCCCAAACAAGAAAGATTTAAGCCATAATTTCTTAGTACAAAAGCTTCTTTTTTGTTAAATTACATATTTAAGTATATAAAGTATTTTCAGCAGGACCTCCTATGCACAACTATGTGGTGAGCATTCACTTTTGCAATATCAGCTGAAAAGTATACCTTCAACACCATTTATATTAATGTCACTGTTACAAACAAATCTTGCTATTTTTAGAGGGTGAGCCGGAGGTACATAGTCAGAGATACATGCACAAAATGTGTATCTGCTTTTTATTTTCAGGACCATCACTCTCTGGTCTCACTTACTCTTTTAAGACCTTTGAAGATTACTGTGCAGGAACACAAGTCCTGGATTACAGTTTGGACAAAAGCATAGGCTGGGCATGAATGCAGCTCACAATCTATAGATACCCCACACAAATGGGGTCGTACGCATCCTTTCCGTGATACTGCCAACTCTGTGGACTTGGGGTTTTTCCTTTTTTGCCCCCTTCTGCACCTTTACATCCATATTAAGAAGAATAAATTCCGTCCCATTCTTCAAAAGAAAAAGCTGCTGCTATAACATGTCACTAACAGCTACAGCTGAGATTTTTCAGAGGAGATTTCAGTGGGATTCGGGTGCCTAACTGCCCTAAATTCTTTTGGAAATCCCAGTCTAATAGTCCTCTGAGGGGGTGTAAAAACTGCCTCCTGTGAGGGAATTTTCCTTTTCATTTTGCACCTCTCTCCTAGGCCAGCCAGGACACTGCATCTCGAGCAAACAAGAAATGGCATTTCCAGCCTCCCTTGCTTGCAAAGGGACAAGTTTTGTTCCCGTCCCAGCAGCGTTGCTGCCCACTGGCTCCGGAAGAAGAAACCTGACAATCGTGCCGCTGCTTGGGTCAGTAGCGTGTTACACTGCCTACATTTTCTTTTGAGCTCTCTCTGAAATCTTTGGGTTTGCCTTACCATTGGCAGTGTTCCTAAAACACTGATGAAACTGCAATTACCAAGCACTTTATAGCTCTAGTCTATATAAGTTAGATGGGTTTTTCTGTGAGTTTCCCATGAAATTTTTGTAAAGGGTGTTTAAGAAGTGCCTGATTCAATGAAGAAAATACCAACTGATACATTTGCTTTTCGGCATATAGAGAGAGTTTAATTTAGCATAGAGAAGCAACTAAGAATCAAGTATTGTTATGGAAAAACACTTCCTTTCATCTGGAGTTATATGTGATCCCATAATAAATCCAAATGTGCATGATTGTTTGTTAAAGTGAAAATTTTAATTAACAGTGTGGCTAGTACTGAGTTTCACTCTCTGCTATTATCTCAGTATATTGGGTTTTGTGTAACATGAGCATTCAGAAGCAAAACCTGCATGAAATCTTCCAACTGTGAATGCCGTTTCCTTGTAAGAATTTGGTGTGAATCTCTGGAAACTTGCTAAGTCCCCAGGGGGATAAAAATTCACAGATCTAACTAACCCTGGGGGTCATGTTATCACACAGATTAACTATTCTCAGCCAATTTCTGAAATTCATTAGGCAGTTAAGGCTTTCTATCAACATTAGTAATGTGTACTTTCTTTTTCTACCTATTTGTCCTTAAATATATTTATTAGGTCCCTGACACACAGTGGCCCTCCTTCCTCTTATTAATCAGCTTCTCGCATGTCCCTGAAGAAGCATCTCAATTTCACATGTTCAGCTAATTATTCTTCTAATTATTCCTTTTTTAAAGGGGTCAGTACACAGTACCACAACTTTTAATACATAGTGCTATTCCACAACATTTTATTTGGAGAAATAGTATAAATAAGTATATTATTTTCAACCCAGCCAAAGTTTTATGTTTTGTAGAATAAAATAAGAGGTGTAACATTTCCCAGAAGCCAGCGATGCCAGTGATTGTGTTATAGGCTTGACTTAATAAATAAAGCCAGGGTTCTGTAGGAAGTCACTGAGAGTCAAATTCATCAGAACAAGGATTTTTATAATATCTAAGTCTTGGGTAAGGTCTTTGCTGCTTAAACTGATATAAACCATGGACTATGGTTGCATATGAAGGTGGCCAGCACATTCGGGGTGAACCCTGTTAGCTACGTATTTTCATGAAAGTAAAGCCTCATGAAAGGGTTGCCTCTGAACAAAGACTGGAGGAGGCTTCCTGTGTCATCAAGTCCCCTCTCCTGTTAATACAGACCCCATATCATGTAATGTCCAAAACTAATTTATCAAGCTGATCTGAGAGCAAATAAGGGCTTGTTTGGTTGTTTGGTTTTTTTGTGGTGGAGGAAGGGGTTGGTTGCTTGGCTTGGGGATTTGTTCTGTCACAAAACCTCCCTATTCTGATGGGTTAGGACTTTCTTTTAGTTTCCAGGTATTCATGGTTCATTTACATTTGCTTCTTATGCCAACATTGTCCTGTAATTTCTAGCCCGTAAACTGAAATACCAGCTGCAGGACGAACTGAACTTACTGTCCCTGCAGTAAAGAACAGGTCGGAATGTCTCTGGGTACAAAGAGTTTGAAGGTGCCTGGTGGGAGGATCCCCAGGTGACCCTCACCCTTATACCTAGGGAAACATCTCTGAAGGAAAGTGTTATTTCCCTCCCAAGCAGCTAGGGCATAAACGTTTTTCTCTTCCAGAAAGCTTCTGCAAAACGATAGTCTGCTCTTACACCAAACCATTTAATAAGTTTAATTAAATGGAAGCTTATGATAATTAAACCAAAAGCCTAAGGGCCCTGTTCTGTGAGGACTTACTCCTTGCATAAGACCAATTTCCATATAATTTAGACAACAAAATAGCGGAACAGTGCTCTGCCATTTAATTTATATGAAATTGGTATTCTCCAACCCAGATTTATATTACACTGTAAACACACTTCTTGTATCTTAGCAGAAGTGAGATAGCTCCAGTACAAGTATTGAAGCAGAAGAGAAAGAAAAGATTTTTGAAAGGGAACCCCCCTTTTTTTAAAAAAAACTGAATGCGCAAATTAAAACAGTAATCTGATAAACTCTGCATGAGGATGAAATATCCTTAAACAAATTCTCTAACATAGCGGGTACTTGTAGGTTCTTCTTTCATAACAAATTTGCATATTTACTACTTCTGGGTGTTTTCTTGAACTAATGTTTGTGATCAATGCTAGAAAAAAAACCAGGCTCCGTATTTTGGAATTCCTTACCATCTCCCCGAGTGTCCCAAAGGAATGGTACCATGCATTATCTCCTCCGCCACCTGTATTTTTATTGCACTTCAAAACAAAGCTCCAGTACTACAAAGAATCGATGGGGTCTGATTCTTCACTGCCTTACTCCAACTTTGCACAGCCCGCTGCAGACAAAGCCATTCCTCTTGCTTACAACTGAAACGGTGGGGAAAGTCCCCAGCCCTCCCTGCCAGCGTGAAAGAATAGCAGGGTTTGGGGTTTTTTTGTTTTTAGAGAGACTGGAATTGGTGTCCCCCTTACAGAGGGAGGTTCATTTTGTGCCAGTTCTTCTTCCAAAGGAAAGCAGTGGTCCCATGTTGAGGGAAACTATAGGTCTGATAGTTGTAGAAAAGGTGAAAGCATTATTTTGAACAGGCTGGACACCAAATGTTCCCAAGCACAACTACTCCCTGTTAGATGCTGGTGATTAATTGCTCAGGGTTAAAAGATAACCAGGTCAGAACCTTATGAGATACATACTTCCCAGTTTGACAGTCAAATAGTAGACACCTGTATCTAAAGTCTTTTTGTAGAAGTAGCAGGGAGACATCATCTCTTGTACCGTAAATTAGTTTATCATTATAGTTTACAGTGCCCATCCCTCTATTTCTAAACCTTCAAGACACTGACTGCCACAACTCTGACCCGCTGTTTTCCTTGCACTACAGAGTAAATACAAGGCCCAGGGGTTAAAACTCAGCCCAGATGAGGCAGAATTATTCCCTGTAAGACAAGGCATCTGGAAGATCTCACCCTGTTGATGCCTGCCCTACCTATTGGTGGGCTTTGACGCAAGCATGCAGAGAAGCATTGCGTCCTGAGGGTCATTTTTGACAGCACTGAACGTGGAAACCCGTTTTCTTTAAAATCTTCAGAAGTGGCTTACAAAATATCTAAAGTATTCCGAATCTGTGACCTTTACCTCCAGGGAGAGACTTCGTCATGGTGATCTATGTCTCTGTGGCCTTAAGGCCAGATTACTACAATGCACCCCCCAAAACCACCTGCAGGCTGGAGCTGCCGGAGAGGAGAAGCATGACTGCTCAAGGGCCCTCACCTGGGGAAGCTGGCGAACCCTGCGCTTGGCAAACCGCATTAGCAAGTATGATGCAAAGTCTTTTTAATTATTGGTGTTTCAAGCCTAAAACGGTAGAAAGCCAGACCCTCTGAGGAACCCACACACCATGTCACACCGTGGTGTTTTTCAGGGGAGGGGCACATGGCAATTACTTATAGCTATAAGCTACAACTAAGGCATGTGAAACTGTCCTCTACTGTGGGACGAGGGTCCCACGCATCCTGGATGTACCTGAAGGTAGGCTGAAGACATGTCTCCTCCCGCAGGGACTGTGTAGACTCGGGGATCTGGGTGCCTGGCTGTACAGGGCAGCAAGGATAGAGAGCTGGAAAGGCAGGTTGTGCTACCCAGACAGCTATTCTCCATCGTCCCCAAGAGAAAGGCCATGAGCTAGGCAAGCTCAGCCTGTGGTTCGGAGGGTGATATCTGGCTTGTCAGCTGGCAGCTGACCCTTTGCAGCATCTGTGACAAGCTCGAGGCTCAAAACGTAAGTGTGCCGTTTCGGTTTTATGTAGATTTTAAAATAAATAAATAAATAAATAGAAATTTTCGAAGGCGGAAATGGAAGGATTGCATTAATATCCAGCAGTACGAATACTACCGTTTTTCAGAGGAGTCAACTCCCCACCCTGTTAGATTTACAATTGTGATAGCTTCTTAATATTATGAGCAAGTTTGTCTTTTCTTAACTTGACTTTAAGTTTTTAAGATTAGAAATGTTCTCGGAGTAGACCAGCATATTAGAACCTAAACCCATTTTAAGGTTTTGCACCCAAACCTGATCCTAGGTCTGTATCCCACAAGTCCTCCTCTCTTTATTACAAATGAAATGGGAGCGTACCATACACAGCTGCATGTTGAAATGAATCAGATACCCCAAAGCTCCTGGAGGGCTTTGGAACAATAGATCCAGTTTGGGCAGATTTGGAATTCATCCCAATAATGGGATGAGTTCCAGGAAAAATTAAGATGATCTCAGATTGGGGGAAGGTACAGAGGAATAGGAAGGAATCCTCAGCACTTGTGTGAGGTTGGGGAAGAAATTAAGATGTGTGAAAGGGAACTAGGGGAGGAGGATGAGGAGAAGACTGGAGAGGCACTGATCTTCCCATGGTACCTACTGCAACTCCACTGAGCCCAACTCACGTGAAATTTGTTTGCTGAGACCTCTGTATGCAGTGCTGAATGCTACAGATGCAGCATTCAACCTTCTGCATCCGTTGTGAGAAATATTAGTATTTTAATTTATTGTAAGCACACTTCTGTAGAGGTCTGAGCTGGGTTTTCATGCTTTGAATAGATTCTTAATTAAGAGGAACTTTCTGCTGCAAAATTTGTAAGCCCTAACGTCCAGAAAACACAAATTGCTTATGCTCCATGCTGCTGCAGATGTGGTCCTAGGATCCCTCATAAACTCCACAGAGAGCAAAAAAGGTATTTGCACCCCAGTTACAAAACTCAGACAAGAAACTTTAATATTCCTACCATGTTTTGCTGATGATGGAAGATCCACAGTTCAGGCCAGGCTCAGGCCCTCTGTAAGTGTATATAACTTTCAGGGACACCAATAGTATCTCCTCCCTCTTACATCAAGTCTGAATTTGGCCCATAGCATTTGTTAAATGGCTCAGAAAAACATCAATTTATCTTACAAGAGCAAAGTAGTCCAAATCAAATAAAGAAATGGAGTAGAGAGTGAAGGGAGACTTACAGAACTGAGTTTCTGGGCAAAAAGAAGTCCTGGTCACAGCCCGCCTAGCTCCAGGTCTCCCCATCTGGTTTCAGACATATTTCCTTAACGTTAGCATATCAAGTGAAGTAAAAAATATGTCGCCTTAGTTCACACGCAGCCCCGACATTCCAAACTCCAATGATAAATAATGTGCAAAGGTGCGAAAGTACAATTCTGTTTGTCCTGGGCCTCTCGTTAGAGAGATGTGAGGGACGAGGAGCAAAGCGTGGCTGCAGAGCTGCCACCTGCGCCGGCGCGGCGAGGCACCGGGAGCGCCCAGGCGGTCCCTTGGCCAAACCCCCCGCGTGCCACCGGCCGGCCCCAGTCCTGGCACACTGAGCCTCTTTTCATGGGAAGCATTTCAGGTTCCAGCACCTCGTGCACACAGAGCCTATTTTCTAGGACATTGTTACCTTGCTGTTATTTTACACTTCCTTCCCAAAGAGCTTCAAAGTCTATTTTTTAACATATATTTATTAAAACTTTCTCGCACTAGTCAAAAGAATATTTGAATGGCCACTCGAAACCCTGCTGCCTAATGACTGCTAACTTGCCGAAGAAAGGAGGCGAGGGAGGCTTTGCTNGAAGGGGGAAGAGAAAATAAAGAGAAATCGGCCCGGCTTCAAAGGGCGCATTTCCATAATTGCCCTGTAACTTTGGCAAAATAAATCTGAAGGGCTGAGAAAAGCGCAATCTCTCAGATGAGTGCACTACAAAAGCCCCAGAGATCCCCAGTCCCACTTGTTACCATTCTAATTCAGTGAGAGAATTCGGTCCCTAACCTTGGTAACAAAAGCCATGAAATCACCGTCCTCCCATTCCGATAGCTGATTCCCAAAGAATAAGACCTTATCCAGCCTTTGTCTCCATCCTGCCCACGGACACTCGGTACAAGTTAGGATAGCATTAGGAGGAAGAACAACTGGTAGAGGTTTTCCAGGCTGACAATTTAAACCCTCAGTCTCAGGTTCTCAGTAGCAAATATGCACGCTCCTACATAGCAGGGGGAGATGGGGTCTGTTTCTGGCTTATTTTATTATCATAACAAGCCCTTTTTGTAGTATATGTATGTAGTTGAATTTCCACACAATCTGTTTGTCTAAACTTCCCAGGTAAAACATGCACATTAGAGTTATGCAGTAGTTTTCCTTTGGAAAGGTGAAAATACCCTCCACAACCACTTCTAGGATTTAATGTTTGTCCTCAGCAGTACATGATCTTTAAAAAAAACAGTAATAGTAATTATAAACTAAATGTAAGATGAAATGGTCTAAAATGGCTTTGCTGGTGTGGCCGCAGTCCCAACTTTATAATTCCTTGGTGAAAAAATGACTGCTGAATGTGAATAGTAGGTCTTTTACAGCAAAGGCCCAATCTCCCGTCATTTGGCCCCTCTCTGACTTTTTTATTTTCTCAATAAGACGAGCTTTTGTGGCGATGTTCAGTATGGACAATCAGGACAGCCTTATAAAGGGATTGAGAAGGGCACACAAAGGGCTGCGGCAGCATCAAAGCGAGCCCGGCAGCACAATAGAGATGACATTTTTACATCCCAGGGCTGGGGCGGGCAGGGACTGAATACTGTGTCCATAGCAGTGTCAGTAAACAATGAGCAAAGTGGGAAAGGGGTGAAAACACAAGTCAAAATCTTTTTATTGAAGCCCCCCTACACATTCATTGGGCATTTTCAGCCCTGCATTTGAAAGCTCTTCCATTTACTTACTCTCCGGATTCTCCTATTTAACTAACTGACTGATGATGGCTCCATTTTGATATCTGAAGAAAAGAATGGAAATTCTTCCTGAAGTGAATATATTAATTCATGAGATTTAATTGCATTTTATTGGCAGTAAAGAAAATATTAGCTGCATGGTGCTGTTCTTAAAGGGAAACTGCCGTCTTTAACACCACATTTAAGAACCTTGTTTAAGAAGCACCAGCCTTACCTGCAGTACTTGTCCTGCCTCTGATTCTTGGAAGCAATGTTTTTCTTTGAGTTTGCCAGTTTCCTGCATTTAGTTGTTGTTGGGTTGGG
>VYZV01003292.1:1585-16585 GCA_013401275.1 Pandion haliaetus | reverse complement strand
AGAGGTGAGGAGCAGGGACTGGTGCTGAGATCCTGCTGCACGGCCTTGGCGGTGGCCCGGCGTGGGGTTGGGGTTGCCTGCCCTGAGTGGGACACCTGGGGTCAGCCCCTAGCCCCAGGGACTGCAAAACTGGGGTCACCTCTGTCCTCAGTGCATCGGGGGGGTTGTCACCCCCTGGGGCTGGGGACTGCGCTGGGGCTGGGGGTCACCCCATGGGGCTGGGGACTGCGCTGGGGGCTGGGGTCACCCCCTGGGGCTGGGGACTGTGCTGGGGTCTGGGGTCGCCCCATCGGGCTGGGGACTGCACTGGGGATGGGGACCGCCCCATGGGGCTGCCCCATGGACCTCCCAGCAGGTCTGAGGGCCCTGCCCAGCCTGTAGTGCCTACGGCTCCGCTGCCAACCAATCCCCACACAGAGAGAGCTGCTCTCCACCAATCCTCTGCTTCTACCTAGTCCCGCCCTCTGGCCAATCCCAGCCCCACCCAAGGTATTTAAGCACCCGCCCAGGGGCCCCCGCTTAGTATTGCTGGCAGCTCTGCTGTGTGTGTTGTAGTGTGGGGCTTTGCTGCTGTGTGCTACTGGGCCTGGTGAGACACTAAAAGCCACGGAGCTTCTATTGGTAGAAGAGCCTGTCCTGACACAGAAGGGGCTGTTACTGTGTGCAGCAGCCCCTGTCCCAGGGAGGTTGCTGCTGGGCCCAGGCTGGCTTAGGCCATAGCTGGGGGAAGGCCTGTGGTCATGCAGGGATGGGGCAGGTGCCTGTCGCAGCCTCTGCAATGTCAGTAACTGCCTTTACCCCCTAAGATGTGCCAGGTGGAGAGCTGTACTGAATGCTGTCTTTCTGGTGAAACTGAGGAGCACTGAACTTGCTGAACCTGTAGGTGATTAACCCTTTAACAAGACATCATTATAGAGGGCACCTGCTGCAGGTGGCTCTGTGGCAGCAAGCAGGGGCTGTTGGGTAGCCCCCCAGCAGGAGGCTGTGTGGAGCATCACTTGGGCTCTCCCTCATGTTATCAGTAGGATCAGGTTGCCCCCAGCGTGGCCAGCCGGGTCTTAGGCTGGTGGTGCAGCACTGGCCTGGGATGCAGAAGCTTTAGTTGTCCCCCGCTGTAACACCACTGGGAGCAGGTGCCATCTCCTACCTGCTGTTGACTTTCAGATCTTCCCTCTCTATGCTCAGCGTCAAGTATCTTCTAGGTCTTGTTCACATGGAGGCTTTGGTGAGTAAATATTGGCAAGGCTGGCTGATGCCATCTTTGCACACATGTAGGAAGGGATTACGTGTGTCACACAAAGTTTGCCACCTAATAGAGAGTACAGGTGAAACAGTATCATTCTCGCTCTTTCTCTCAAGGGTAAGGAAATTAAAATAATAGTAGATCTTGTGATGACAAGGGGACAAGGCAGTCAAGTGGCTCAGGGTTGTCAATCCAAAAGTCTGTGTCGAATAGTAAAGGCTAATACTGTATGTCCTTGGTAATGCAGTCCTCTTATCTCTAACAAGGTGTTTGCTACAACAGAGCTACTTACTTCCTTAGCTAAGGGAGGGAAAGGCAGGGAACTGCAGGTGAGCTGTGGAGATCAAAATCACCAGCCTCGGCTCCACTCAAGTGCTCGGGAATGAGCGTGGAGACAGCAAGTGGCAGAAATGATGTGCAGACATCTGCGTGATTCCAGGCTGTTTAGGAGGAGTACAGGCTTTCCAGTGAAAAATCATGGTGGGTAAATCCCCAACTCTACAAAACAAGGTGGAGCCAATAATTATTGGATATGTATGGCCTTGAGTAAATACTAGCAGAATACAGAGGGAAACATGAAGAAAATCTGTTTTGAAGCAAAATTAGCAAGTTTTTGTATTTCCATTGTGCAAAATAAGTCTAGAATTCTGACAATATGTATGATGCTTTCTGTAAAATCCCATTTTAATCAGTGATGACAGTTTGACATTTTTCCAGCTGCTTAGAAGCACTAGACAGTCAAGTATCTCAGTAGGGCATGGGTTGACATGCTGGGATGTATGTAAGCTTTAACTTTCCTCCCACTCACCGACTTACGATGGTATTCGAAGAACAGGGGGGAAAAGAAGCTTTCTGCAGGTTTCACACTAGCTTATGCCATCTGTGTTTTCAGCCTTGTCTTGTAAAAGTAAAATCTTCACTTTGAAAGTGTATCCAGATGCTGCCAGCTAATATTATCATTCTCAGTAGCAAGTGAGGATTTTATTTATAAAATGTCTTGGCCTTTGCTGAACAATTCATGGTTCTGCACACTTGAGGGACGTATAAATAGCAATTAAAACACAGTTTAGAGTAATGCTTAGGCTCTTAAAGAAAGTGACATCAATTTAAAGGAAGGGATAATGTGCTGGGCTGGACATCAATCAAAAGGAGGAAAAAAATGTTGTCTAAAGCAGCATTTAAATGATGGGATAAAGCATCTGGGAGAACAGGCTCCACAACATGGGGGCCGGCAGATAAAAGATGCCTGGGTGAGGATACTGTGCTTGATGAGACCACCCATCTCAGATGTGCCTGCTCCAAATC
This sequence comes from Pandion haliaetus, assembly GCA_013401275.1. Lineage (NCBI taxonomy): Eukaryota > Metazoa > Chordata > Aves > Accipitriformes > Pandionidae > Pandion > Pandion haliaetus. The sequence goes on along the minus strand of VYZV01003292.1, from coordinate 14,037 downwards.
CTGCTAAAGGCAACCTGACTTCGCAAGAGTACTGTGTTATAAAGGTGGCCTTACAGCCTGTTTCCTTTGGAAAGAGGTCTCAGTAAGTGAGGGAACAGATATAGTCTGGGGTAAAAGGGAGACAATTTATTCCTTATTTAGCATCTCCTACTGCATGCTAGTCAGATCTCTTATCCTAACCTTTCTTAATCTACCTTATATATGACCACAGCTTTGGTCGCTATTGCCACTATTTGGTCACCAGCTCTTCTTCCTCGGTGTATTTATCTTCTTGATGTCCTTGTGACGTAGGAAAACACTGAAAATCCCTTTTTATAAATGGAAATCTGATGTAAAATGTGCCCACCGTCCCACTGTTCAAAGCCTTGCAGTGTATGGCATTTCCATATACCTCCCGAAGTCTCAGAGTCCCAGGTCTTCACCTTTGCTGTGAACTTTTATGTCATGTGCCTGGTTATTTCTGTTGCACTCTGCCCAATCCCTCTGCCTTACTGTTCCTGTCATCTCTTGTTGCTTGTTTTTGTTTCCTCCCTTCTGTTTCTCAGTGAAGACCCATCCACTCTCCAGTGCACAGTTTTTTTGTTTAGATTGCAATTTCTGTGGAGCAAGACACAAAGTCTTAGCTCACAGCCCACTGTGTACGCACACAGCATCTTGTTAGCTGTATAAACAATGAGAATAAATTAGATTCCGATTATCAATATTGTAGTAGCACAAGAGTAGGCACGTAAAATCAATGCTATGGACCTAACCTGCATGCATAGTTACTGCAATTACGCATAAAAATAATAATTTTGTGGATTGGTAGGGACATCTAACTTGACATGCACTTGCACAACTACTTAGTGTTCACACAGTATTAAACACAAATGCCCTATACAATCTGTATGGTACTAGGTATGCTGAAACTGGACTCTCAATCAGAAGCCATTTGTTTATTTTTAGTTAGAGAATTGTGTTGCTGGATTGTTTGGGGAATTCATAAGTGTTGTCTGAAGAGTTTTAGAAACTCACTTAATATCTGAGCCTCATATCTTTCAGCTTCAGATAGGCAATTGGATATATTAATGTTAGCACTATACTTTTATGAAGAGCAGGCATTAAATTGAGGAAACAGCTATAAATAAGTGCAGAATTTGCACCTGCAGATAAAAAGCCTGTTTGAGAAATCAGGACTATGTTTTTTTGTCTTTGTTTCTGTACTGAGTGTATTTTTTAAACTAGTTTTATGTAGCAGAATGCATGAAAAAAACAAGACATTTAGATCAAGGAGTTAGAAATCTAATCAGAATGTTGATGACTTATTTACAAATGTTTTCTCAGCCATGTTGATTTTCTTTAATTTCTACAGGATATCCTTTTCCTTCAAGGTCTCCAGAAATTACAAGACAGGCAGCTTTTTTGGGGGGCTGTTTGTTAGGAGGCTGACTACAAGAATTAGTCTAATAATTGCTGCTAAACTCATACAGTACCTGCTATTTTTGTGGTCTTTAGTCTGGATAAATTGTTCTGTGTTAAGGCACAATCACGCTCTCTCAAAAATGTATCATTTTTGATACATTTCTGTCTTTGTTCAGACTGCTTATCTTGCCTTTCCTAATATTTTGTGATGTTTTGTGCAGTGTAAGACATTATTTGGTTTTATGCTGAAAAATCCATCTTTCCCCCCTTCCCCTTCAGATTACAGATCTTCATGGTACAGGGGAAAAAAAGAGTTCAAGTCCTTTATTTGAAAATATTGATTCTGGTGATAATTATCAAGGATTTAGTTCCTTTGACTTTAGATGAACCATTAACCATGTCCCCAGCTTGTAAATCCAGTCACTAATGAAAATCTGCACGAGTGAACTCGAACAGAAACTTTGGTGCCTTTCTGCGTGGGTTTTTCCAGTGAGGCTGCAGTGCTGCTCATACTCAGAGAATCCCCAGGGCTCTGAAGATGATTAATGATGATAAAGCTTTCCCTATTGTGTTAGCGGATAGGAAGGAAGGAAGAGTACTCTAAAAAGAGAGTGCATAGGATTTCTGAGTATTGAAGTTCAGGAGTCAAGTTTTAACCCTTTAAAACGGCTACAAAATTTCTTCCAGTTATGCAAGGAAGATGAAATCTGCTTTCTTCACCTTCATAAAGTCTGCCTACTGGCTGTATTAGCAGATTTCTACACCAAATACGTGCAGAGGGAGACCAATGCACTGAGATGTAGCAACGCTTTCAGATGAGTTGGGCTGCTTTCAATATAACAAACAGTTAGGCACACCCACAATCCACTTAGGTTTCGCTTTTTGAAATGTGTTAGAGATTTCTGCTAATGGGTTTTCCCTGTGGGCAGCATTACCAACCTGATTATACAGGTTTTAAGAAACTCTCTTAGGAAGATTCTTTTTCATCATAAGTTTTGACATTGACCTACTAAACTGGGTAATTTAGCATTTTATTTTCTAAGAATGAAAAAGAAAATTGAATATTTCATTACAAGAGGGGGATTATAGTAACGCTGTTCTTTATAGGAAACCTATCATGTCCAGGGGCCAGATTGTGCTTCTGAGATCTGTGCATCTACATGAAGATCTCAACGCCTGCTTTCAGAACAGCAATGGGAGTACTTGGTTGTGATACCCACCCCAACTACTTGCTATGGAAACTTCTACCGTATGTGCTTGTGAATATAGCTTGGAGCTGGGAGGTGAATAACATGTACCTTCTTCCTACCAGAAAAGTTTCAATGAAAAGGTGATATATTTGCAAACCACATTACTTTTTGTAGGGACCTTCTATCTCAGTGAAAGCAGGGAGATTGTGGCAAAGATGGCTCTGGTTGGCTCTGGTAATCTGGGGCTGCTGAAAGGAGAGCTTTGGCCTCCCAAAATCTTCAAGTTCCTCCAGGATTAGGAGGAGCAGCTTTTGAACAGAAGTGGAGAGCAAACCTTTGTCTTCTCCCCCTGTGACACACTGCAAGAGAATCTTTGTGAAGAAATTTTGGTGGAGATTGCATCACAAAAAGCCCACTCCTAAAGCTAACAGGGAGGATGTGGCAATTTAGCCCTAGAGATTTAATTGCTATGTTCCTTTAATAGCAATTGTTCTTCTCCATTAAGGGGTACCAAATGCAACCTGATTATTAGTTGGCTGAAAAACAGGAATGCTTTGTTTCACTAGGACATGTTACCTGATATCCTGGAGCTGGGATTCCATTAAAACATGTGCTGGGAATTTTTAAACTGGTTTCACAGCAGATGAACTTTATCAAAATATTTCCTTTTTAAAAAATTTCAAATGCTGGAGTACTTGGCCAGCTCTCCTGCTAATATGCTGTGGTTTAAAATAGTTCATTTGCCCACTCCAGCCCCCCAGTCTTACGCGTCTGGGCACCATTCTTCTTGTCGGTCTGTGCAAAACAGTATTTTACAAAAGTGTCATTTAGTATCTGCTTTAAGCTTTAGTGTGAAATATTCAAAGTTGTGCTTGCAAGGAATCCATTTGATAGTCATTGTTTTACTACGTTTACTAATTTGTTACTAATTTGCTACTATTGTTAGGCATGGAGTTAGAAGAGTATTATAACCATCTAGCTGATCCCAGTGAAAAGTAATGGCTTGTTGGGATTGTGATATTTGATAGTTTCCTTCCTCTCGGTCCCTTCATCCTTCTATATTCTCCTCCTTTCTCTACTTGACTTCACACTCTGGAGTGTCCGGACTTGGAGTATGTCCAAGCACAGCAGCACGCTGTGAGGCTGTGTGGTGATTCGGTGGTCAGCCGGGGGAAGCATCTCCAAAGAACATCCCGAAATACAAGAAAATAACATGGTGTTCACTCTGAGTGTGTATGTTCACGTATGACCATACTTACCTGACTGTGTTATTGATGCATGTGTGGAAAATACAATGTACACGAAGAGGTATAGCATCTTGTTCTTCAGTAATTTTCTAAAAATACCCTGGAAAAAAATACTTAGAGTTTCTGTGATGCCTGTTGCAATGTCTCAGAGCACTTCTTCAGTGTGACTTTAGCCTCAAAGTCGATTCAAGCAGGAGCAGCTGAGCTGAGGTTTTTTGTTCTACTTTTGGGGTTCACATTAGTGCCGGTTACCAGAGGTGCCGCTGATAACTGAATCCCACATGTGGCCAGATCCTTCAGTTTGCAGCATTCTCTGCCTCAAATGTAGGGTTAAGATTTCTTCCTGTGCTCTGACCCCGTTATGGTAGGTAAACAGGCCGGAGCAGCATAAAAGGGCTGGAAGCCCCATTTCTGGCTGGGGGAGAATTCCCTCGGCACAGGCCCTGCAGAAGACAGCAATAAGGGACCGCACAGACTCTCCCCCAGATGTCTGGTACCTTTGGTATGCAAATAGTGGGGACCCTGATAGGCGGCCAGCGTGGCTCCTTTCAAGTCCTCGTTTAGTTCCCGCTGTGTGTCTTTCCCCTCTTACTGCAGAGAGGAGAACACTCTAGTTTTGTTATGTTTGAATTACACTATCTTTTATATTAGGACAGATCAAAAACTAACACCCAAACCATTTTCAGTTCACATAGCTATATAAGCAACTGTTTCATAATTAAAGTATTTAATTAAAATGTACATGTCCTCAACAAAAGCAAAATTGTTCTGTAGCATTGCTGCTAGCATGAAGTTTATACAAGACAACATTCAGAGATTTCTCAGTCACTATATAAAAGCAGTTCCACTCCACCTTTAAAAAAACCCACAAAATTCTTCACATAAATAAATATTCCACTTGCATAATTTATAAATTACTCTGGTTAAAAATGTTAAATTGCCAAGAAGTCTGACTGTAACTGGTCTGGTTCTTTTTTATATACAGATTAAAAAAAAAAAAGAAAAAGAGAATGTTGAAACAGCTGAGGTTGGTTTGGTTGAGGGTTAATGTTTGGGTAAGAAGCCTCCAAGGAAAACTGAAGTGCTGAATGAACACCACTCTGTGGTAATTAGTGAGCAGTATTTTTCCCTTGGAGTCAGTTTCTGAATCAATGTAATAGCTAGTGATGGGAATGGGGAAGGACACCGGAGAGATGGAGAAGATGGTAACTTTCTCAGTGAGACATAATGTTGAGATTGTGGCTGTTTCACTGAAGATACGTAGGTCCTCCTAGCAGAAGGAGGAATGCAAGTTTTGTTGTGTTGGCCAGAGTTTAAGCAATTAGTTTAAGTTACAGCTACTTATGTTTTTCCTGTTTTTTTTCATATCCTCAACCTATATGTGGTATTGTGGTGCCATATTAAACGGTTGCTGTCTTCCATGCTTGAGATACCTGAATTCAGTGGTTGGTGAAATGTTCCCTGTTTATATAGTTCTTTCTGTAAAGTCTGCAGAGCACTTTAGGATCTCTGAGTAAATATTGGTCATTATATTGAACTTTGAAAAGTACTTTTCTGCACATAAACAGACTACTTTTCTTCAAAGATCTATGAAATAGTATACATCCTAAATACTGGTATATATTGTAAAAGGACTTGTCAGCATGTATGCTAGGAGATCAAAAAGTAAGGCTTTGTTTTATTCAGTTCTTTGGCTTCCACTAAATACATATATGGAATCAGACCTGACATAGCAGTTGTAGAAAACAGTAAAGCAGTTCTATGTAAAGAGTTCTACTTATCTTCTTACAGCAATTACTTGGTTGTGTTTAAGGTGTAATAAAGTGTGGATCTCATTGTAGAGTTGTTTCTTTCACTTAGTTAACTCAGCTTGGAAGAGATCAGTATTTTATGCCATATTATACCTGTGATGTAGAAAAGATGGTGGTCTCAGTCAAAATGCTGTGAACATTGGAAGAATCACTGCAGTGCATGATTCTTTGGCTTCCAATGTGGGAAGCTCATGGCCATAGAGGATGAGACTCCTTTCTATCCCTTTGAAATGTATTACTGTGATTAAAGGCTCAGAATAAAATATAATTGGGGGAGTTTCAATTGTCAATGTTGATGTTTTTTCTGCTGTTTCGATAGTTTCACTTTCTTGCTGCTTCATGAACAACTTGTTCTTTAAATAATATGTGTCATAATTTCTCAAGACAGAAATGACATTTGCCTTTTTTTTTAAAAAATCCATGTGACTGTGGCACCAAATTTCAAGATGCATAACTGAACATAACTATTTTTTTTCAGAATGGCTGTGGATATTTCAGAAGACCTGTGGATATCAGTGAGGTCAGGTTTTCTCTAGAATGTTCTCTTTATGGCTGTGAAAGCTGCTCACCATCTTTAGGGTTATGCCTTTATTGCTGTTCCTTGGGACACTGTATTTACTGTTGGTTTTTTGGAGGTAGGCTGAGGTTATATTATGGTATGCTAGGCATAGATTTGGCAGGGTGCTCAAACTGATGCTTCACTTTTAGGTCCATTGAGGTGTTTGATGGGAGTCGGGGGCTTTTAGGGAATACGTCACATGCTTAAAACTAGGCATATGTGAAGCAGTGGGTTAGCTAAGGCTGTAGATCAGGTTTTGTGTATTGTGGCTGTGGACTATTCTTTCCATCTATTAAAGTGATATCCTGTTTTCCCAAGAATATCATATTTAGGAGAAAGCTAGTCAAGAATTCTTTTAAGTAAAAGACCTTTTTTTCTGTACTTCATATAATAGCAGTTCAGTGAGATAAAAATAGTACAGAAAACAAATTAAACTTACAAATGAGAGGATATAAGAGTGTGGTCATCTTAAAAGTTGGTATTGGCCTTTTTTCTGAGAGATTATTTTATTTTTGTTTTGATTTTTTTTAATTGATTTTTTTTTTCTCAATGTTGCCAAGGTTTCTCACTGTTTTGTTGATGCTTTCTCATAAAACTCTCCACAATTCTTAAGGGAAACATTCTCATTAAGGTCGCAGTGGTAAAAGAAATCTTTATGGCAAGGTTAGGAAGTATTTCTAATGATTTGGAGGTATTTTTTGAGGCAATTTATCCTTACAGTGGTCATTTAAAACTAAAATAAAACTCAGAGTAATAAGACCCATTCTTTTCCACCAAACCATGCACAGTCCTGGACTTCAACAGGGAATGATACATGAAACCTTTGAAAATACTATAGAAGAACAGCAAACACAACTTTCCAAATGGAGAAGGAGTTTTAAAACCTTGTCTAAACACAAGTTTTATTACTTTTAACTTTGCTGATAATTAATTTGATACAAATGTGCCGATATTTCCCGTATACAGGAGTGGAAAAATGCTTACCCGCATGCAGGAACGACTGCTAAATGGCATTAGTGTTCACCCCGCTCCCCCATGCAGACACTTAGGCTACCTTTAGAATAGGAAATTAAACAACGCTGGGGAGCATTCCCAAGCACTGGCATGTGGAAAGCCATGCTGGGAAGTTCTCAGGAGGGTTCTTAGTGGGCTTTTGACCATTACCAGCCCCTCTGTGCTGAATCCCTCTGCCCATGGCTGGGAGCTTGAGCGGGCTGGGGGTTTGCAAGCAGCCGGTTTGCTCTGGTGGTACGGAGACATGAGCTCTTTGGCGCCATTCATCCTTGGTGCCCTGGAATATTTCCTAGCACGTTTATTTTGTTTTACTGGTAAGGCTACTAGATGTAGCCTTAGCAAGGAATTTGAGTACGTTTGTGTGAAGTGGTTTGCTCTCTTTTGCATAAGAGTAAGCTACCTCACCTCATATGAAGTAATTAGCGTGGAGTTAATAGTATACCTGAATACTGCAGCTTATTATACAGTCACATTACCATGTAGGCCAGCCCTATGTTGTACAAAAGTAGGGCATGTTTACACTGCTATTACTATATCAACACTACAGCTTGTACTATGCTGGGTTACAAATACCTATGCTGTAACAAATGTAACTAGGTGAGCACGCAAATGTGTGAGTTGGCCTTATCTGTAATGAGCAGTGAAGAGGACAGTAGAATATACCAGTGATGTCTACAAAATGGACTTACTGTCTAAAAATCCAGCAGATCTGCAGGGATCCAGTATTATATTAGTTTGGGTTTTTTTAAGTATTCAAAGCATATCTAAGTANTTTTTTTTCTGGACAAAAGACTTTGTATTCACAGAGCAGCTTTGCCATAGGAGACTGGACTTCAGGACACCACAGATCTTTTCACAGTATGTGCTATACATTAAGGTGTCTGTCAGAACTTTTTAGCTGGCTTTTCCCTGACTCCCACCAACTGAATGACACTAAAATTCCCCTTATGTTACTTCCTTGTGTAGTGTGCTGGTGAAGTGTCTAAAGAGGTAGAAATGGGATGCCATCGCTCTGTAGCTGTCCAGCTCCTTTCAAGGCATCAACAAGCATTTCATGTACTGCTGTAAATGCGCTCTGCAAACCACAGCTTAGGGCTGTTGCCCAAAGGCTCAGAGCCTACATGTTTAAGACTTAATGGTGAGATTCTTGAAAGATTTATAGAGGTAGAAAACAAATAAGTGGTGTGCAGATGTATGCATGTGTAGACACAAGGATGTAGGTACGGGTTTCAAAAATCTGTAGGTCAATCTAAAGCCAATTAGTCATTTTACAAGCAGTTGTAAAGGAGGGAGGGAACAGCAACAGTACAGTCCCCTTCACCTGAGGTTCTCAGGTCACTTTATAAACGTGATTGATAATACTTCCTCATATACTTGTGAAATTGGTATGAGAGGCGTGATTCTGTTTAACAGATTGGGTGATTCTCCCAAGTCATTGAGTGTGACAGTGCTGAAGCTAGAGCTACAGCACAGTAACTGTAAAGCCATTGTGCTTCCTGCCACATACTACACTTAAGAAGCAGCATGCTTCTCCAGTGCAAACCTGCTTGTGACTGAACAGGCTTTTTAGGAGCTTTCTAAGAAAGAATAAAAAACACAATCAAAATGTGAAGTTGCTGTAAGGTCACTGTGAGCAAGCTGCGTAGATACTGCTGCAGGTTTTTTGAAGCTGTGTGTTAAAAAATGACAACAAAATATTGTTCTGAATCTTGGAACGCATTTTCAATATTTATAGTATTTACCCTTGACATAACATTGTGATTGTATCTTGCTGTGTACTGGGGTTTACAAGTCATCAGTGTCAATTGTGTGCGTTGGAGCAGAATTCATATACACGTAAATGTGGTAACAAAGTATTGTCTATACCACATTGTTATTGTATAAATGAGATTTAGTATTTTGCTAATTTAAGTCAAGGTCAACAGTATCAGAGGATGGTAAAGTGAATTTGACTTGAAGACAGTATTACATCACTGCAAGATTATTTAAAAAAAAAAAAGTATTTTCATCCTGAAAATGCTGTTTAACTTTTGGTTCATTCACAGACTTGAACTGAAACAAGCATTTTCCAGAGAACGTAATGATGTGGGCAGATGATTATTTGCGACTGTCATTGTGAATTTTCTCTTCTAGGAAGCAGGGCTATTCATGTTTTAAGTTACCATTTTCTCCTTACTTCTGCAGGGCAAGGTGCAAGGTTTAAGCAATATACATAGATTCATTATCCTAATATGATGGCAGAGCGATATAAAAAAAAAGACCTTCAAAAATGACATCTCTTTTCTCTTTGAGGATATTACTACATAAGGACCAACGTGATTCTGGGCCAAAGAAGGAGAGGAAGAAAGTGAAGATGATCTACAATACCTTTGACTTTTGAATTCCTCTGAGATTTTTTGACATTTTGTAATCCTGTTTGCAAATGAAACATAATTTCTTGACTTTAGCAGTCTTACGTCTCACCTCAAATGTAGTCAGACGTGTTTCTATTTAACTGTCATTGTGGGAATCCATATTTATCCTTCAGTATTGATGGCATATACTTATTTTTTTAGTAATTGCTGCAGAGCCTGCTTAGGATCTGAAAACTGTCTGGCAAGCTTTCAGTTGCTTGTGTTTTGACTGGCAATAAAGACTTTATCATCTGAATTTAGCTGCCAGTTCTCTTGATAACACACAAAGTGGACTATCGTAGGTTTTACTCCCGCACAGCTCAATGGTTCTGCAGTACCAGCTCTCTTTGCCTCTGTGCAGGGGTGACTGCAAGAAGCATGCACTAGCAGAGCATTGGTAGCAGGGTGATTTTTCCCTAAGAGATAGGCAGAGCTGTACAGTTGGAGTTGGTTGAAACCTGAGGTTTCTAATCCAAAATCTGCTGGCAACGACATTAGAGTTCGCATTTGGTCTGGTGGAATTCAGATCAAATGTTGATGATACAACTCATCATCTTAGTCACTGTGTCAGTCTGGTGATGGTGGTGCTTCGTCTTCTTTCCCCTGTCCTTCCAGAATGGGGCTGCGAGAGCAGAGTGGTGCGTAGGAGCAATGGCACGTGTGTTTAGTGAGATACATGAAACCACAGCAGGAGTTGAATCCTTGCAAGTTCACCAGCGGCAGGTGCGATAGCAGATCAGTATTTTACCAGCTGGATGGAACCCTGGCAAAAAAGCAGATAATCTCTGTGAGCATGTAACGAAATTGGGGCTGCTTTCAATGACCTCCTGGTTAGTTTCTGCCGTTGTCTGACATGGCGTCTAACAGTGAATATAGTGACTGATGGTTCTGTGAAGCATCTTGGTAGTACAGCTCTTCCTCTGCAGCATGACGTTATTGTGCTGCCAGTTGTCTGAATCTACACTTGCTATTTAGGATGGTAAACAAACAATTGTTTGGCTGGTAATTACCAAAGTCCCCTCCCCGAGAATGGATTCTGACTTCCTTTTGGGTCTGGAGACCTCTAATACAGATGGTTTTCTCCTGACAGTTACAATATTGCTTGGAATTTGGATTTAGAGCTACATCTGGAGGGAGAGGCTTTCTTGATAAGGATTTATTCAGTCCGTCAATGCACATGCTGGGAAGCTTCCTGTAGAGCAGTTACTTGTCAAAAAGCATGCCCAGAAGTGACTCTTGTTGTGTTTTTTGGTTAAAATACTGAATGACTCTCTGAGCAGGATATACATTTGCTTTTACCTCAGAAGAGCCAGGGAACAGCTTTTCAGGCAGTACCTGCTGTGTGCTAGCCAAATGTGCCACAGCTGGGCCTGAGAACTATTGTTTGGTGGCAAGCTGGAGGCTGGCTTAAAAAAAAAAGGGTGATCTTCCACTAAACTTCTTTAAGGAGAGTGGCTTGATTATACACCACGGGAAGCAGAATAAAAACAGCTCTTCAGTGTCAGCAGAGCACTCAGTTGTGGATGGGATAAGTTAAAGCCTTGTCTGAGACTATTAAATAAAAGACTAATTATAGTTGTGCTTTTGGTAGCTCACTGATTTCATTCTTTGGCTGTAATCTGTGAGGAGCATCACAGTCATTAAAACGCATTGGTACCCTGCTAATAGTTGGTGAAGAATTGCACTCCAATAAAAATACAGTGTTGAAACAATAGAACAATAATTTATCCAGTATATTGTCTCACAGGGATTATAGCTGAATATGTTTGTTTCTCATTTTGAGCACATTCACTGAAATTTGCAAACGCAGATTAGCAAATGGTTACAAGAAACTAAGAACATAGGTGTCATATGCACTTAATCATGGATTGCTACGTGAGCAGAGCTTGTGCATGGGCATACATCAAAGCTGATATCTATCTATGTTGTAATGTATTCCTCCACATGACCATATCCAATACATGGTACTTATTATTCCATTAGTACCCAAACCACAAACCCTTTCCAATATCCATCTGTGAAGATGCAAATAGCTGCATACTTTGTTTTATTAAGGATCAGCCATTAGAGGGTCACTGGTTAAAAGTCTGAAGATCATTAGAGGGATTTAAAAAAAAATAAACAAACAGCTGTTGTCATATATCTTGAAGAGTTTCTGTTGTACCGATGCAATTTTTATCTGTGGTGATGATGTTGTCATGGGAACATACGCACAAGGGAATTAAGTGATGTCAGGAAAAGTGTAAATGATGCAAACACACCTCACTTGAAATGTTAATTACCACCCTTCCCACTACTCCAAAGAACAGTTCAATTTGATTTTTATTTCAGATGTAGGGAAAAATATGACACTTTTGTCTAACAATAAGTAGCTTACATTGTTGTACCAAAGTGAGTATGAGTCAGTGAGTTAATCTGCATTGGCAGCATTTGCACTGGGGACCATCTGCAGCCCTGCTTGTCTGAGCATCAGTAATATTCCTCTGTGAATATCTCATCTTGATGGTCAGGGGAGGCAGGCAGCCTCTTTAAAGAGTTCCATAAATGCTTATAATTGCTGCATTAAACTTCAGTTTATTATTTTCTCCAGGTGCAGGTATGCGGATGATATGAAACCCCACTGCATTTACATACAAATTGAAGATTTTTATTAATCAGCCCGGTAACAGGAATCAAACAGCAACACTCCATCAGGTCCTTAAATACATTTGGTGACATTTTTACCATGCATTAGCATGATAGGGCAAGCAGAATATAATGTACCAATGATTGCTTTTCCATTGCAAGCACAAACGGTTTCATTTTTCCTGTCATCTCAAATAAGTGTTAAAGAGGGT
>VYZV01003291.1:29233-43474 GCA_013401275.1 Pandion haliaetus | reverse complement strand
TACTACCACAATTTGTCAACATTGTGCCCTCACTCGATTTATAAGATGCACATAGATCTGTTCCCCCAGCAAAAGTACTCTGAAAAGATAGAAAGTGTTTTATTTTTGCAACTTACCAGTTCTAATGTACCTGTCAACAAGCACAACAAGATACTATTTTAAAATAGTGTAGTTATGAGAGTTTATCTGCATAGGCTCTGCACACGTTTTCATGATTCTCCAGTCATGTAACTTGTTTCATGTCATGAACCAGAAACTGGAATGACTAGCTTATTTATTAAAATATTCTGCTTCTCCAGCAGATTTAACATTGGAATGCAATTTCACCATTCAGTTAGGTCATCTTTTGAAACAGCAGTTCCACAATAGAACAAACACAAATAAAGCCAGATCATGTAGACATTATTTGAACAGTCCTACATAGCAAGAGGAACTATCTGAAATGTTTCTAAACAGTTTGTGGTTTTTACACACAAGCTGAATACTAGAGATGCAGTGTTTCGGACTTACACATAAGTCAAGATCACCTATACCACAAAACTTTTCAAGGCAACCTTTGAGCTATCACAGAATGCTCAACTTCTGGACAAGCAGAATTAATCTTAAATTCATCTTTTGAACATAAATCTCATGCAAACATTGTTATACTACACTTGAATATATTGTGTGTTGAAGAGGTTTACTGAAGCAGTTTAGTTTTCCTTTGATACTTCTAAATGTGGATCTCCTATGGAAAAGAATATGCCCCTGAACTTTCAGCTGCTGCAATAAACATATCAGCAATGAAGGCTACTATTTTAAATTAGAGACAAGAGCAGACAGATTACAGAAGTATCAAAGGAAAGATCNTTAACTTCAAATAAGTTGTCCTTAGCATGGTTAGCATGTTCAGTTACTATGAAGAAATAAACACATTAAAAATTACTACTATAAAAATACTATAATAAAATGGTATATAATATACAATTGTTAAAATGTTCTTATTAATTAATTAATAACCATGATTCCGTAACCAATGCGACCATAAAACAGCCTGCCCATAAAATGTGTTTCAAAATATTTTATGCCAAGGAAAGAATTGAGAGACATGCACTGCAGTATATATGGAAAGATATTTCACTAAAAACTTTTGCAAATGAACAATTGGTTTTCAGAGTAAAACTGAAACAGAGAAGAAAGGCAGTATCTTATAAATTAAGAGCTCAAATAACTCAGAAGTACCAGAGGTTTTAGTTCAGTAAGTAGAAAATTGATGTAAGGTCACCATTTATCTAGCTACCTACACTTTATTTAGAAAACATTCCCTCTCTACCACTTTGTTTCATTTCCTTAGTAAGAAAAAGTAAATAAGAACTTAAGCCACTCAGAGATGTTCTAAAGTTCATATTGTCTTTATTAAGAAGTTAAAATATTAATTACTCACTAACAACATCAGTGGAGATAGAAGCCAGACTGAAGAGTGGAGCAACTTTCTGTTCATAAATCCTCTTCCCTTGTCGTCTTCCTCCATATGGATTAATATACACAAGCAACTGCTTTGGTCTAGACTCTGCAGTAAGGAAATATATTATAGTATACTGCTTTTGTACTCAGAACAAAAATTCAACAAAAACAAACATGTAAACATCAAAGTGAACACAGCATAGAAGCCTTTTCTAACTCATTATTAACTCTTCTAACTCTATAACTCTTTACCAGAGCTATAAAAACCTGCTCCATCTATCCTCTTTATTATACTGAGGATACTGACAGTATTGAACAAATTGGTAGTAGGCAGGTGAAATTCAGCATCATTTCATCTGACTCCATGTCTTACATTTTTATGCATATTATTCTTGCAGTACCTTCCCACTAAATTACATTAGTATCACAGGCATACAAGACAAAAGACAAACCAAGGGCAGCAATAGGAAAGGCACTTGTGAGTGAAGCATACATAAAAATACTTTTACATTAATTTATTTAAACACCATTCTTGCTTTGGTAACGTAGTTAAAATGCATTTCCTTTCTGTGATAAAGGCACAATAAGAATACCTCACAAAACTACATGCTGCAGAGCAAGTGCTTGCCCTATAGTGTAACCTCTTCCCCCCGGAAAGCACCTTTGATATTACTACCTCAAGTTTATTCAAATAGTTATGGATTTACATTGGTGGTGGCAATGAAAATTACTACACCTCTGTACTGACAGATACACAAAACACTAATGCTTGCTGCACCTAGAGAGCCTTCCTTTTTTGTATAGAACAGAAAGACCTGTTGTAACATTTGCACTTCCTCAGATGGCATTCTAAATTATTATTTTAAAAGGAAAGAGTAAACAGTTATTAGATCAGCACACTTGCATAATAAATCCACCCAAGCTAATTGTTTAAATAGTTTAAAGCTGCCACACACCCAAAGTGCCATTCACCCTCTCCGAGAACCTGTTACCTTTTCTGAAATAGTCTGTTACCAATAGAATGAAGACCCACACTCAGAGATGACTGCCCAAGCCACTTCTGTGACAGGTGTACTGAGTGGGTGCACAAACCCCGTTTTTTGAAATATTTTATTGGAAGCCAGATACTTCATGTAACATAGACAAAACAAAAACATTAGTAAGATGCATGCTTCCAATGCTTGTTCAGAAGAACATGTTTTGTTAAATATCCATTTTTATTCTGTGAGCCTTAAGTACTTGCTTGAGTGACATCATAGGTGTACTTGCATCCAGACCCTTATCCGGCTCTGTCTCAGATGGACCTCAGACCTAGGCTGTATGTAGATAGTTCATCTCCAGTCCTGCCTCCAGCTCCAGCTCCTGCTGCTCCTGTCTGGCCTCCCTGGATGGACCCAATTACTTTGTCTCATCTTGGGCTGTGAATGCAACCTGCTGCTATCCCCATCCCTGCTCTATCCACCCTGCTCAGATATTGTGGGACTGCACCCTTGTCAGTGAGGGCACTGCCTGTGTTATGGTCATCCTTGACCTCCCTTTTGTCATAGAGTTGCTCTGCTCCTGGCACTCCCTGACATTTATGAAGGTATCTCAAGAATAACTCTTGCAAAACTACTTTTAGCCTTCCAAGAAGTAGATGTCCAAGAGTCCCCAAAATGGTTAATGGGAACTCTTACTATATAAGGCACATTGTTTATGACAGAGACTGGAAAGGTGAGACAGATGCCCAAAGCGCCACCCATAAATCTTACAATTGCTACAATCCTTGTCCTCAGATCACTAGAGGACCCCAGATCTCCGAGCTTACATCTACCCTTTTCTTTCTCCAAAGCTACAGTCATTTAAAGCCTCTGCTAAGCTTCTAATGTGTCCCTATTTTGTGAAAGTAATTTGTATCTGGGCAAAATTATAAGACACCTATAGTCCTGACTGATTAGAGTAAAACACTAAGTACAATTTAGCAAGTATGTGAGATACAAAACTAGTGATAAGAAGAATGAGACACTTCAACTCTCAGCTCCCTCAACTTTTAAGCATAAGCTGCTCTTAAGAGTTCATAAAAGCAGATCTATCAAAATAGTATTAACTGAACACACAGGCCTGTAAAATGCTGCAAGTGTTAGTCGTTTAGTCAAACTTACTCTGCATTTCAAGTAATTCTTTCAGTGCCTGTATCCACTGATTACACAAGTGCTCATCAACACACCAAAATGTCACATCACTGCACCGCCAGCGGTGATTTCGAGCTTTCTTCACATAATAAACTAATTAAAAAAAAAAAAAAAAAAAAAGAAAAAAAAGAGGCACAATGAGACAGTTCTGTGAAATGGCAAATGCAGTTCAGAGAGATCTCCAAAATAGCTACCTTTGGAAAAAAGTGGTAATTAACCCCCACTACACATTGCTGCAAATGACAGAAGCATTCAGAGTGTGAATGGGACATTTGTAAAAAGTCAAAACAAAAACATAAATGAAAATGCTTGCTCTAGGCGATTACCCTATAGCAGATACCCAAACAAACTTTTTAAACCAAATACAATCCATTTTCCATAAACTCGTTATAGACATACAAAAGTTCACTGAGCTTCATATATTATTTTATCCATATGGAAGTCTGCAATGTCTAAATAATATAAAATGCCATAAGCTTAAGACAATAAGCTAAGCTCTCACATCAGCTCCCATGTAACCAACAGGGTGAATTTAATTTTATAAAGCTGAAATTTAAAAAAAAAAAAAAAAAAAAAAAAAAAAAAGAAGATTTAGTGTTTCCTTGTGCATTAAGAACTAGGCTGGTGAGACAAGAAGCGGCCTTACCTTTCTGTATAAAGTATCACCAATCATTGTTACTGAAGGACTAAATGTGAGGAAAGTACTCCACAACATAAAGTTTTGGTATGGGAGCAGTCACATTTGGCCCAGCTTTGCAGCACAGAATTCACCACTCTTTTCCCCAAAACAAAGAGAAATTTATTTCTGGCACTTGGTTTTAAGAATACAGTCAATAATACAAAGAACCTTTACATGCACAATGTTGCAATCTGATCGTTAGGGATAATTTTAAAAACCCCAAACATTTAGGACTCATTTTTCCAGCCTCTACCAATTTTCTAGTCAAGTAGTAGAAAGCAAGTGTCCTGCTGCAGTCGTTCAGGAGCAGAAACATAAGACATTAGTTAGGACTTTATTAATTAAATAACTAAATACAGCATGTGTTCTTAAAGGAAGGGTTTTATTTTCCAAGGACATGGACCTGTTGGAACAAGGCCAGAGGAGGGCCACAAAGCTGATCAGAAGGCTGGAGCACCTCTCCTATGGAGAAAGTCTGAAAGAGTTGGTGTTGTTCAGCATGGAGAAGAGAAAGCTCCAGGGAGACCTTATAGCAGCCTTCCAGTACCTAAAGGGGGTCTACAAGAAAGCCAGGGAGGGACTTCTTACAAGGGCATGTAGTGATAGTACAAAGGATAATGCCTTTAAATTGAAAGAGGGTAGGTTTAGATTAGATATAAGGGAGAAATTCTTCACTATGAGGGTGGTGAGGCACTGGAACAGGTTCCCCAGAGAAGTTGGGGATGCCCCATCCCTGGAAGTGTTCGACGCCAGGTTGGATGGGGCTTTGAGCAACCTGGTCTAGTGGAAGATGTCCCTGCCCATGGCAGGGGGGGTTGGAACTAGGTGATCTTTAACGATCCCAAATGATTCTATGATTCCAAAATAAGGCTCTTCAAATATAAACCTACAGATCTTTGGTGGGGGTTGGGGTTTTTTGGTGTTTTTTTGGTTGTTGGAGGTTTTTTTTTGGCGGGTAGGCGGGGCTTTGTTTTTTTAAAACACATCATTTCTGGTAAAAAAAATTCTGAAGACTCCTTTTGAGTCTGCCCTAAAGTACCTCCAACAAAGTAATTAGCACAAGCATCCTGACACTGTATTTGCCTTACCTGTGAAAGCATGTGGCTTTGCCATTTTTTGCCATTTGACAGTACTACGCTGTTTCTTGTTAAATTCAGTTTCTTCTACAGCAATGATCTCAGAGGTTGGTACAAAACAGTTTTCTGTATGAACACAAGATTTTATACATTAATATCTTAAAACAGCACTGGAATGATTATTTCTACACATAATATGATATAGACATACAATTAGCATAGCTGCTCAATAAGCACAACCAAAAGCATAAGTAGAAATCTGCTGAGTATTTTAAATTTGCTTTTGCCTTTAGTCAAAGCACATAATCCATAACCACCTATGAACTACCCCAAATAATATTTTAAATGTCTACGATTTCTCAAAAAATTAGGTATTCTAAGTATAAAAACATTTTTGCATGAAGCCAAAATCCGGCAACGTTCACTTCAGACTAATGAAATTGCCCCTTCAATAATGTCTAGTCCAGATATTTGACAGTGAATAGCACAAGCTATTTCAAAGAATGTGCAATCAAATTTAGTGCAGAGAGACTACAGAGGCTATTTGTTATTCTCAGGTAAGTAGCTGGCTTACAAAAGAAGGGCATTCATATGAATTCTTAAGACTTTAAATCCCACTAAGCTTTTGAACTTAAGGATCTCCTAAGAAGCAAATTCTAGATGTTTTGTTTATGTACTGTTAAATATATTTCCCTTGTATCAACTTCAAAACTATTGTTTTTCAGAATTAAAGGCCTCTTACACTACAAAAGAATTTCCTCCACCCTCACTCTTTTTCCTCTTATAGCCCCTCAACATCTTTTCAGTCTTCTTAACTCGTGTGAAATTGAGGATTTTGTCTCATTTTCATTACTGATTTCAAAATTTCTCTGCTTTTACCTTATCTCAAAAAAAAAAAAAAGTGGAACTGAAAAGGCATGCTTTGTGTTTATGTACATGTGCTTTGTGCATATATACACACATATAAAACATTTAATTACATAAGATTATATTATTACAATAATATAATCTCATATAACAAGTATAATATACTTGTTTCTCTCATGCATAGATACTGCTTTTAGTTTTCATTTTTCTACTGGCTATGCCACCTATCCGCATGTCAGAATATGAAAGAAAGCTTGTTGCATTTATAAAGATTGCGCTTAAGTGGTAACTCATTTTGTTGTTGCTCACTGATACGCTACAAAACTGACAAACTACGTTTAGATCAAAATTTAAATGACAATACTCTAATGAACATTTTGGGAAATAGGGAGCGGCTACAGAGGTCAGTGTTTTATTAGGCACTTTCTATATAATAGAGAAAGCTGCCCAACTGTACAGATAGCAAATAGATTAAAAAGAACTTCCAAATCTGCATCACTGAAAGCATTTCTTTGGAGTATATATTTTAACACATATTACACAGCTTATATTAACAACCCTAGACCTTGAAATCACTTCTACTAATCTCTCCTAATTCTTCAAATGTGTTTTCCCTCCAACAGTCACATGACTGGAAGTTCTGCTTTTTCAGCAAATATCTTCAGATGCAGCAAAAAAGCAAAGAGTAAATGTTTTAGTTATATATGTGCATTTTTCTATCTTAAGCCACAAGAGTTACGTATCTGAAAAAACAGATTCCTAAGAAAACCCACAGAAAAAAAAAAACACACAAAAATAGAAACAAAACAAAAGCAAAGAACAGAGTGATCCCACCTTCCCTCTGTAAATCTTTGGGTTGGGTAAAAGTCTGAGAAGTTTCTGTTCTATGAATACCAGCTATGCCGGTTGTGGCGCTCAGTACTACTTGGCACTGTACAGGCATCAAGCAGCTCCACTGCCCTGATAGTATACACCAATCTTAAGGCAGTCAAAACCACACTCTACCTAATACAGTAATGGCAGAGGGCCAGAAAGATGCAAAGCTGTCTCAAATACAAACATGTTATTCAGAACATTCCCTACAGCTTATAAAAACAAATCTGAATGCAGTGGCATTTGTGTTTGAATAGAGCTCAAGAATTTCCATCAGTCCAAACATGACTCTCACTATTTGACTTAGTGTTATATTGTTTAATCAGAAAGCAAATCAACTACTTAGTCCCACCCTCCCCCATTTCCCCAGAAGGGAGAAGTTTCCAATGTGAAGAAATCAAATAGACACCCTCAATACAAGCAGCACAGTCCTGCTCCTATAAACAAAATGCCCTCATCTGCCATTTAATCACCAAAACCCACCCTTTACATAAAAGTAAGAAGGTCTATCCCACCCTCTTTTGAGAGGTCAACAAGGTTCACATATGTAATTACAGTCCTTTCCCACACCTACTTTTGTAGCATTTACCCCGTTATCAAGTAGCATAAGCCATTTCTTTCACTGATTTAGCATAAAGGTGTTCACTCAAATGCCTTCACCTTTATGAATTTCTCCCAAAACCATGGAAAATTTTATTGCCACATTAACAAAAAAAGCTGAAACTTACACCAGCACTACTAGATCAACATTAAAGAAAAAAGTTGAACCATGGGCTCAATACACTCAACCAAGCAGCACACAACAGTTCCTAGACAAAATTCCAAGCAAAATACTATGACTTCTTCAACATACACATCTAGATTCAAGAGACTGAACTTCGAGTTCAGAAATAGTGAAGCACATATCAATTTTCTTAAGCTTACTCTCAAAGATCGTCACACATTTTTGTTTTCATGTCTCACCTTGTTCAATGTCTAGCATACACGACACACCAAAGACAACGAGTTCTCCATCCAGAGCAGCTAGATAGTGGGGCATGGAAAAAAAAAACCCAAACCAAACAAAACAAAACAAAACCCCCAAACACACAATGGACAGGTGACAGTCTTCCCAGCACACTGGCTGTGCCAGTCATCACTCATTCTGGGTCACAGTGCTCTCTCAGTCTTAAGAGATACTATTCTTGAAGTGCAAACTAACAAATCAGCAAAATACTGCGTTAGATGCATACTACTTTTCCACACATTAAGCAAGTGGGCAAAAAAAACCCAAACAAGGTAAGCACATGAAGAGTGCGCTTTCATTGCAAAAAATGCAGCTGACAGCTGCGAAGTGTGTTCCTCTGTGTTAAGAAAGGCTTTTTTGGTGCATCATCTCTGTCTGCCACTCCCACAGAACGCTCCCTGAGTTCATAAGCAAACTCACTCAGAACCTCAGAAATGTGTTAGCTCAAAGCAACACAGACATGTGCAAAAGCATAAACATGTCACTGATCACAGCATTACGTTTATTCTTAAAATTCATCTCAGGCCCAGGGATGCAGTGGCATTCAGAATTAATTTATTAGTATGCTCTTGTGACTTAAAAATATTAACAGCTAAAAAGCTGGGGTACAGATTTAAAGTATTTTTTTCAGTCACTTTGAAAACTAATTTACTGTTACAGACCACATGAATAGTAAGTTATCTTGCCCTAAGTTTAAGCTTTGCCTTCACCTAAAAGCAAGAAAACAACATTTTCCATCAGAAGGTACACTGCATTATATTGATCACGCACTACAGAAAGCTGTGTCTAATAAGGCCCAGAAAAAGAGAAGATGATGGATAGGGATATAGAGCAGAATTACAGGCAATTTCCATCCTGGGGGAGGGGGAAGAAAAAAGGTATCATGACTAAATTATTTAGTTCAAAATTGTGGAAGTCACAGAAACATATGACGGCCATGATCTAACAATATGCAGCCACGTGTAGGGAAATTGGCTTTTTTTTTTAAATTGAAATAAATCTTCAAGTACTTTGTAAACCAATAGACAATAGTCCAGTTCCTACTATGATCAGACACACAGTTGCTATTTCACATATCTGAATTTGAATCAAATTACAGCAATTTGAACTTGGATCAATTTGCATATTTAAATAGTACTACTTAATCTTTTGCCATTGATTTTTTCATTTCCAAATTAAATCTTTTCAACTCAACTATGAATATTTCAATGATAAAGCAAGAAATAAGATACACTTCCTTCAGCTTAAGGGAAAAAAAAACAAAACCCAAAACCACTGAAGAGGTGTATGCTTGTCGTGGTTTAACCCCAGTCAGCAACTAAGCACCGCGCAGCCACTCGCTCACTTCCTGCCCCCCCCCCGCAGTGGGATGGGGGAGAAAATCAGGAAAAGAAGTAAAACTCGTGGGATGAGGTAAGAATGGTTTAATACAACAGGAAAGAACAAACTAATAATGGTAACACTAATAAAATGACAATAGTACTAATAAAAGGATTGGAATATACAAGTGATGCACAATGCAACTGCTCACCACTCACCAATCGATGCCCAGTTAGTCTCCGAGTGGCTATCCCCCCTCCGCCCCCACTCCCCCAGTTTATATACTAGATGTGACGTCACATGGTATGGAATACCCTGTTGGCCACTTTGGGTCAGCTGCCCTGGCTGTGTCCCCTCCCAACTTCTTGTGCCCCTCTAGCCTTCTTGCTGGCTGGGCATCAGAAGCTCAAAAATCCTTGACTTACTATAAATACTACTTAGCAACAACTAAAACCAGTGTGTTATCAACACCCTTCTCATACCTAGCTCAAAAACATAGCACTATACCAGCTACTAGGAAGACAATTAACTCTATCCCAGCTGAAACCAGTGCAATGCTGAAAAACATGTATTATTTAATGTAGTGTGCATCTATATTTGAATAACGCATCTTCCCAAAGATGACACAGTCCAAAGAAACAATGCCTTCTACAGCTATTATTGCCCACATCCTACTGGTTCAATGTAGTCAGTGGAACTGCCTAGTGAAAAACATGGTTCAAATTTCTACACGTGCCCATTGCCAACTGGGAACAACTGATGAAAAATTACCTTGACTAAGGATATGCCAACACACTACAGGTGCTGGACAGACCTTGTTTCCAAGCAGGTCCACCTCTGGTGTCTTGGTACTGTGTTTATCAAACTGAGCATTCTTTAGAATCCACAACATCAGAATGGCATCAGTCTTGTGAACACTAGTACTGAGGCTTCCTCAAGTGGTTGTTTTGGGGGGAAAAGCTGGAAAAGGCACACTGAGGGAGGAGAATTCTGAAGGAAAAAATAGAAGGGTTGAAAGAAAGTGCTTACAATAAGTGGAGGCATACAATTCAGTGCCTAGTTTGATCATCCCCTTCATGCTTATACTTTACAAATAAAAAACCCAGAAAAATTACAAGAGAATCTCATTCTGTGTTTGTAATGCCTTAGTACCAGGCACAATACAATCTTAGCAAATACTTTTAAATTACCTGTAAGTACATATGTACAATATATAATCTGCTATGAAATTTGGTACACAAAGTTTTATCGTGTGTTACTTGAGAAACACCTGACTGTGCCACCAACACGAGGACATAATGAAACAATTGATCTGCCCAGCTTTGCATACGCTATTTATGATTAACAACTAAATCTCATGGAGAAACGTTACAAGGTTGAAAAATAACGTTCTTCAGAACATTTGAAGATGAAGGCACACCTAGGAAAAAGGGTGCATAGCTAAAAGTAACAGAGAAACACGTGAGAAAGAGAAACTTTCCCCTCTAAGTTCAAATAAGTCTAACCAACCAAAGAACAGGAAATGGGAACCTCATTATACTGAGGACAGAACTTGAAAATATGATGCTGTTAAACAAGATCTAACAGTAGGAAGGAAAGCAAACAGTATTTAGGATTTAAGGTTTTAAAAACATACCATGACTTCAACAAACATTTAATGTCATTGTTGGTATCTTCTCAATGATAGCATTAAAAATAATTCTCATTAATTAATACTTCCTTCTTCACAAAGTGCATTTTGACAGAATGGGGTTTAAAAATATATATATATATATTAATTTCATTGTACAAACATGCGAAAACACAAGACTCTCCCCATATTCTGTAAAACTATATTTTCCTAGACAATAGGATAAAGACTCTGTTGTTGCCTATCTGTTCCTGAATTTGGATTCAACAAGGAGAGATATTTCAACATTTCTACAATACACCTAACTATAGCTCTAGTTCCACACCTTTCAAAGTCTGAAAACCTTCACAAAATATATACCAAACCATTTTTACTTATGTAGCTAAATCCAAGACAGTAATACTCAGAAAATAAGCAGCCCTCACTGAGTTTTTTCAGTTTAAAGACAGCCATTTCACTGTAGTAGCTACCTATTAAACAAAAAATATAGCACTTTTATACTTCATAATTAAGTCTGTATTTAGGCATAATGCACAGTAGTCACGTACAATTTAGCCTTTGACTACAAAGATACCAATCTTGGTCAAGCAACTCCTCTGAAATTACATGCTTCTAAATAACCATCTTCCATACTATAAAGTTTATTTATACACTGTCATGGACACTGCCCATATTTCCAAAATAATTGTAGAGAACACATTGAGCCAACCCAGGTCTTAAAAGAGCTTAAAGAAAAACAGGGCAGCAATAATATAGAACTGTGATGGTATTGAAGCACAAGTATAGGAAATACATTAATTAATCAGGATGTTAAGAAGAGGAGGTACATCATCTATTGCATTGCTCTCTACATAAATTACACCTGTGCCTCCAGAACACTTAGGCATTTTTCTTCTCCCACCCTCCCTTTTCTCTTCTGATTCCACATCATATTTTTTCAAAATCTTTTAAATAGCTATGCTACAGGACAGCAACCACACTCAGTAACCAAACTTGCCTCCTAAGGAATCTCCAACTGTGTACCACTGCAAAAACTGCCTCAAAAAGAGTCTAGTTTACTATGTCCCTCTCTCCTTCCACCATTCCCAGCATCCTGACATCCACTTTGGAACAGGCTTCAGGACAGGTTCATACTCTTTTTGGCCCACCAGGAGTAAGTTGGGAAAAATTATAACTTAGAAGTTGTAAAAACTTAAAACTGTAAGCAGTTATGAACTTCAGAGTGCTAGTAAAAGAGCTAGTGTGATTTTGTGGCACTCTTGCATTGTCTGAAGTAAGTCACCACACAGTAGAACTGAGCTCCCATTGAACTTGCTCTAGCCTACAAATCAATCAGCTGTTAACTTTACAAAGGCATTTTTAGAAGGATTTTACACAATTCAACATAATTCTCTCCAAAGCAGAGGCTTTGTCCTAAAAGTCCTAAATTGTCCTAAAAGTCTTTGAAACTTTGTATTTTAAATTTAAGGTCCAGATACCTTTCTCTAGACTTATTTTATTTCATTTTGAAAAGTATACAGCTTATTTTTCACACCAATATATTAAGCTCAGTAGAATTAAAGAACTGATCTGTCTTCAAAGTCTTAAGTTCATTTAGCTGCACATCTGAATTAAGTTCAGGAATTTTCAAATACATTTTCAACAGTACGGCTGATAAAAACTAGATTATGTCTAATTGTATTCACACAATAGCACAGGAAGGATAACAAACTCTGTTCTTATGTTATCATGACTAAGAAGAGATGTATTTAAAACATGACCAATTCTCAGTTATATAAACCTAAACATAAAATTCTTACAATTCTTTTTGAGTTCTCCCTCACCTTTTTTCAAAAAGCCTCAGGCCAATAAGATATTATGATAAAATCAGGAAAATGTTTAAGAAAGGTACATGGTAAGAAGGTAAGAACTATTTAACTATGTAAGTTTGGGAACTTGCCTGGGACTGAAAACATCTACATTCAAACCTTTCTCAGATAAACTTCTAGTCAACCTTTCTATTACTAGTTTTTCTCTGTCTCAGTTCTTCCAACCTCTAAAATGAGGATGACAGCAGTTTTCCACTCTACAGCAGCTGCTGTGAAAAAAAGGATGTTACACATTTTCAGATGCTCACACCCCATGTTAACAGGGCTATATTAATAATGGGAATAATTACTATATAAAAAACCCAAGGTCAAAGACTGATAAAATCCCACCTAAAGTGTAGTAGAAAGCTTGATATACTGTATGTGCAGACATTTGCAGAAATTATCCTGAAATTTCGTCAGGTATTTTCAGCAGTAACCTCTCCCACTTGCAATTTTCTAAGTCGGCACTATTCTAATTGCACAAAAGGGGAACTATAAACAGCTTTGTTACCCCATTACAAACTATTAGCCTACATTAAATATTTCCAAAACAGTAACTTGCAATAGTTAAACCTTCTTCAGAAATTTCCATGCAGCCCTTTAGAAAGCAAAGAGCTTTAAAAAAACATCATTTGACAAAAAAAAAAAAAAAAAAAAAAAAATTGCCTGAAACACTGCCTCGGTATGAAAGTGGTTTTTAACCACAACTAAGTCAAGTAACTAAAAATAAAAAAAAAGCTGCTTTAAAGCTCTGTAAGTCCGTTACATCCTGCTATGATTACTTTGAATACAAGGTGACAAGCTACAGGCTGCTACCTACTCACAGTGCCAAGAAACAATGGGATTCTGCTACACAAATCTGTGCTTTCCTCGTCCAGCTGCACGGACACGTTTCCCACCTTTGTTACCAGACGCACGCTCTCAGAACAGATGCTTGAACTGCCGTCTCCGTAAAGCAGGGAACTTGCTGTACTCGCACGCAACGCCCGCGGCTCACGGCGAGCAGCCGTCACCTTTGTTCCGAGACGCACAAGGCGATTAACCGGCCCATGCGTTGAGCGCAGCCGGCTGTCTGCCGGCGACAGTCCTACCACCGCTTCGTCCCCGGCTTCATCGCCCCCGCTCCCGCGCCGCCCAGCCCGGGCCCGCGAGCGGTTAAACTCCCCCCCCGCCCCCCTTCCACCGTCGGACTCTGAACCCCAGAGGCGAGGGCTGCCGCGGACACCGGGGGAAGCCGACTGCCGCCCTTCCTCTGCAAGGCGAAAAGGCGCCCAAAGCCAGGAAATACGGAGATCTGAACGCTCCGCGTACTCTGAGCCGACAAGA
>VYZV01003291.1:7337-18485 GCA_013401275.1 Pandion haliaetus | reverse complement strand
CTTTCCCATGGAGTCATGGCCATCTTCAGGGGCCTCTGCTCCACTGCTCCCCTCCCTGGGCTGCAGAGGGACAGCCTGCCTTCTCACCATGGGCTGCAGGACCATCAGCCTCCTCAGGCGCCCCTCCTTCTTCACTGTCTCCAGTATCGGCAGAAGTGTTCCTCTCACGTTCCAATCCAACTACCCACTGCCGGTTCCCCTTCTTAAATCTGTTCTCCCAGAGGCGCTCCCACCATCACTGATGGGGTCGGCCTGGGCCAGAGGCAGGTCCAACTTGGAGCCGGGGGAGCTTCTAGCAGCTTCTTACAGGAGCCACCTCTGCAGCCCCCTCCCCCACTACCAAAGAAAACTGCGCCACACAAACCCATAACACCTCCTAAAATGAGTTTCAAATGTGTACGTAAGTAGCTTGCTCTTTGGAAAGGCATAAACACCTGTGGGTAAAGCAGACTTAAAATGAAATGCCTCACCAGCACTCCCTATCCCTCTCCCGCTTCCTGGACAGACACCAAAATGCTGTGTTTGGACTGAAGCCATGGAAGCCATTGGATTTCTAACCTGGTCTGATCTGTGGAGTTCATTGTTCAAAGCTCTAGGGTTTTTTCAGATTATTTTTGTTTAGCACACACCTGGATGCTGAACCCAATTGTGATCCAGCTGCCTAAACGAAAGTGCCTAATGCCAATTGAGAGGCCTTTGAGTAGCCAAGATATCTGCCTGGGACAGGCAGATATGACACTGGCCTCAAAAAGGACCCACATGCTCTGAAGCAGCATTGGTAGCTAGGATGGATACCCTACAGCTACTCTACGTCTAAAAAAAGCACTAAATGCCTATGTTTGGGCAATGAAATATCACTCTCCGTGTCTGGTAACACTCTCTAGCAGGCAGACTTCAAGAGTTTTGTCACCTAAATCCTGGGATTAATGTCTTAGTGAAAGGAACTTCTAATGATTTAGACACATTTTGTCCCCTACTAGAAGTGCAATGAGCATATCAAAGAGATTGATGCTAAGGCTCCTTACATCTCTATTATATGAGGCTCAGGAGGCTCACCCTGATTTATATATCAGCCGGTTTCCTGGGTCAAACATCTCCACTATGTAGGTGGTTCAATGCTCAAGAAAAAGTGATAGGCATAAACTGGAAGACCTTTTTGTGGTATATTCCACAAATAAGTTAGGAACCTATTGTTTCTGAAGAGCACTGCAGCACTTCTGGAGCAACCTTTCTGATTTAGTTTCCTTCCAAAGAGAATCAGCTTCACAGGTATCAGAACCATCCTCAGAATTGAACTAAAACACAGTAAATTGAGGTAATCAAAGGATTTGCTTCAAAACTGCATTACTGCTCTGAACCAAGTTGCTCATGTAGACCTGGCTACACCATACATTCAAAACTTAGATTTGGCACTGGGCTACTAGGTCAGACCACTTTTATAGTTTTATCAGCTCCACTACTTGGTGAAATAGCTGCCATGGTTTAGAAAGCATTATCTTTAAAAAAAAAAAACCCTCTCCTGCCTTTACTTGCCTTTGTATGTCACCTGAGGAATTTCCAGGCTCCATATCTACATGGGCAACTGGCAAAAGATACCTCCTTTGTATTGAAGGGTTTAGAGCAAATCAGGAGTTGATGGCCACTACCTGATCTTTCATAGTTTCATGACTGCATTTCAAGTTCCTGCTACAGTACAAGTATTCGAAAAAACCAAACAGGTTTCAAGCAAAATGATGGCTGAAATATAATGACCTTAAATTGATATCTCTGTACCTTCAAGACACAGCAGCTAATGTAGAAACCTTTTGTTAACCACCAAATTAAAATATCCTGGTTTTTAACAGTTTTGCAAAGGTGAAGCTATTATCATGCCTTGTATTCTTGTATTAACCCATCTGGGATTGAATCTACAGAGACACCCTCTACAGCACCAGTATTTGGCTGTGTAACTTATGTCATGATTTGTTCTTCCCCAGTCCACCAATAACGCAACACATACTGCTTATTTGTCCACTTCTACAAATGAACTTATACAGCACCTTATAAAAATCATATAGAATCTCTAATTCCTTTCAGATCTATTTTTTATTGAAAGATGTAATGGACAGCTAATGAAATCGCAGTTCTGTGAAATCAGAATCATGTTCATCATTATCATGGTCTCAAGGATGCTGTTGCCATAAGGAGGTAGGTGTTAACATGCTAACACCTGTAGCTACTTTTAACCCGTGTGGAAGACTCCTCTTTTTGGTTTAGGAATCCAGAAGCATTAGCTGGCAGAGTGTGCTCAGCCAAATGTGCTCCTAGGATGTTTGAAGTATTGTCTTACCATGAATCCTCCTTTTCACATGTTCCAGCTCACTGTATGGGAATTTCTTGGTTACTTATGTGTAGTCTATCCAAACCACACCTACTAACCAGTGCTGCTGGGCCATTGTTATTAATGACTCAATAAACATTCAATCAATCTGACTAAAACCAGAAAGGTATCATACTATTTCATTAAGAGCAGGTGCACAGAATCCTCTCATGGTAGTTTCCCACAAGTGGGAATCCATGGGTGGATGCATCTTTTATGCAAAATCTCTGACTCATACAGGAGCATGGTAAGCACAGAAGTGCTGTTGCACTTTAATTTGGTGAAGAAGCTACTTTCATGCTGATGCAATAGCTAAACTGCATAAGCACATCAAATTTCAAGTTTATTTCTACCAATGAATTTGGAAGGCATAATGTATTTTCCTCTTTAGCACGTAATCTTTTGTTTTCCTTGCAGTCATCAATGTTTGAAAGCTGACAGTAGAAGCAGAAAATCAGCCTGCAAACTAAATATCTTGTTTAGAGCAGGCTACTAGTGAATGATCGATCCTACATGAGTTTTTGTAGCCTGGAACAGTTCAGAAGTAAACACTGTTGATAGTTTTAGGGCACTGCCTAGCACAAATGCACAAAATAGCATGAACAATGCAGTCCTTAATAAGATACAATCTCACTTGCCACTACTTGTTGCAGGGAAATGGTTGGCTTGGAATTCTGTTGACCTTTATGGCACCTGAGGCAAGCTCTCTCAGACAGCCAGGTCCTTCCATCATGCTTTGAAATTCAGCCTATTTCCGAGAGGCCAAGATCTTTCATCAAATAAATGGATGTTCAACAGATTATAAGATTTTTCTCTTGGATGCAAAATGATGCAACTTTAAGAATAGTTCCATGGCTTGTCGGAACATGTTTCAATTACAGAAGCTTGCTTTATTTTATTACAATATTCTAGGACATTCAGCATGAGTGTTTTTTAATCGTTATACTTCTTTGTTCCTTGGGCTGCAGTGCCATTCACCTCTCTATATGGTTGGGCACTAGTCTGAACTGCAGCAGTGCAGTTGCCATGAATAGCCATGGGGATTCTACCTTTAGCACGTATAATTATTTTGAATAAATGTAGGAAGTGCTGGGCCTACCAACTTCACAGGCTATAATCAACTTTTCTATCTTTTACTGGCATTATCATGTATTAACCCCTATAATGCCCTCAGCCCAGCTTAGGATAAACACGTAGTAGAAACACTGGTGGTGGAAACACAAACTGGTGGAAAATGAATAATTAGAAAGGAAAGCTGTTGCTACTTAGACTTTATGAACACTTTTTTATTAATATGTATTATGTATTAATCAGTACCTAGTATGTACTGTTTAAAGAGATTAAAAGCTGCCTCTTACATAAAAGTACAATTTTCAGTTACAGATTTGCTTTCAGCCTGCTTCTGTAAGGCCACTAGAATAAAAATAGAATGTAAGAGATGATATTTCTGAGAATTCTAATGTGAAAAGACAATAATTCACCATCTTGATATTAAAAAATCTAGCAAAGAGGAACAGAAGCACTGCACATCACTCAGTGTAGATGACTTATATTGAAGTCTTGGGAAGAAATTAATCTTTGCTGTAAGTGGGCAGAACACAGCTGGGAGTGGCTGAATTGTGTTTGCAACCAGGGCAAGCTGAACAGCACTCTGTGAAGAAGCTCAGCTGGATTCCCGAGTAGTGAGAGGCTGCTAACCATCAGCCTTTTAAAACACCGCAGTAGTAAAAGCCCACCAAATGGCTGCAAGAAAGTGTTTGGTCTCAGGCCCAGTGGGAATTTCCTCAGATTTCAAATAGTGGGGGCCATATGCCAAGATCCCTGCAGCACTGCTTAGCTCAAAAGTAAACAGCTGAATATATTTGGCACAGTTTTTACTATTGCTGCTCAAGCAGCTTTCATATGGGTTTGTATGGGCATAGCTATTATAGCAATGAAAGTAGGAAGAATCCTTTTTTAAGTCAATATTCTTCTGCTAAATCTCTGGAAAGCATGTATAGGGAAGATACGAACTGACAAAAAACCACTTAAAAATAGATAAACAAACATGCAGAATTTTTTACTTGTCTCAAGCAGAAATCCCCCCTCCAATCATTCATCTATATGTAAGGGCAACACTTCTGAGTGGGAGATACAGTAGGATGTGCTCTTCAAACTTAATGAAGGACTGTTTTTCTCCTTTCCCATATTAACATTTTTCAATGATAATCTTAACCGTGTCAATCTTGCAGTTACTGTAATAAAGAGACTTTGCCTCCTAATACACTAATGCTACTATCAAAGTAGGTAGGTTCCAAAAAATGTAGATTCACATTAGCAGCTCAGTGGTCATGCTGACATGAAAAAGGCCAGGTTCAAATGTCATGCCAGAACTCTTTGGTCTTCAGCTGACTGACACCTGGACATGCTGCAAATGATAATTGATTTGATCTTCAAGAATGGGATTACCAAAACATTACAGCGCTGCTCAGTACCAACGCATCTACTCCAACAGCTGTTTTGCTGGCAGACTCCAGGGAGACCTCTTATCATAATCTCATAATGAGGTATTAATAGCAACCTCAGAGGAAGCTGCTTGCTCTCACTCAAAGAGGGATTATTAGTAAATGCAAAACTCCATTTATTGTAATGTATAGGACAGAAATGCTGGTGACAAGGAAAGCATTCCCTAGATCCTTCTCTGCAAGTGGGAAGACACTCCTGAGCTATGTGCTTCCTTTCATAGGAAAAATCATATGTTGAAAGTCCAATACTTGGTCAACAGAAAACAGAAAACAAAACAGTGGGCTTTGATGATACTTTAATATGAGGGATAGTAAAAGGAATTTTTATTTTTGCCTGCTTAGATGAGAAAAAGCATTGACCCTGTACAAAATGATAGTGAGGGCCACTTAAACAGTGATGCTACAATGAGTTCATTGAATTGCAAAACAGAGGACAAATGAAGTAGACTCACTGTAACAGAAAAGAACCAAGTCATGAAGCCCAGTCCTCTCTCAAAAGTACATAGGGCTATTCTTGTGGCTGCTATAAAAGTTCTCAGAATATTTCAGAGGAAAAAAATGTCTTTGTTCAAGGTTAGAGTCCTTACAAACTATAATATCTGTATATGGACTGTTCATAAAAATCAGTGTTTCCTAGAGCAGTGTGAAACCTTACCACCTAGGTTCAGTTTCTCCTGGGCATTGTATATGTGTATATTGAGGCCTACCTGCCAGGGAAAAATCTGTAACAGTGCAGGTTATATAAGCAGGTGGCAACAGAAAAAAAGGCTGCATGGAAGAATAAACATTCAGAGAACCACAGATGCCTGTTGCTGGCTGATTTCTCTAGGACTCCTATGCCTACAACAGATCTCTCAGATATTGATCCTTTTTCCTTGGTATCAAAGAGATGAACAATCCCACTGAAGTTTGCAGGACTTGACGGATGCTATGAAAGGCTTTTCACAACAGCACTGACGAAGTTGCTTGCCTGTTTCTTCTGCCAGAGGAAAAGATTGTATGGCTTCACCGTTGAAAGAAACAAAATAGCGAACAAACACTGAGCAACTCTTTTAAGGTGAAATAAGTATTCAGGCTGCTCTTGCCTTCTGGCTGTAGAGAATCCCATTGCTTCTGTATGAAAAGTAGGCTCTGCATTGTTTAGGTTTGAAGAAAATAAGATGAAGCAATATTTTTGTCAATAATTCTGAAGCTCTTACAATCCAAATGTTATAATCAATGTTTAAATAGTAGCATATAACAGTTAAATTGAGCATGAATTCTTCATGATTTTCAGTGCCCCAGAACACATGGAAGAACCAGGGAGCATTTTTGACAAAATAGACCTGAACAAGTATGATAGAAGTGATTTGACATTGTTAAGCTTGCCTTCTGTCAAGGTAAGTATCTGTTTACTATGATAACACAAATGAGCAAATTGTATTAAAACAACTCAAATTCATTCAAAACTGCACTAGGTGCTGAGTTTTTATCAACCATAGTATAAACAGACAATTAACATAAAAAGTGATATGTATATCTATATATCATGAAAAGATGCTGAGTCATCCCTTTGTCCTCTTCCATATTTCTTAAGGTTATTGGAGTAATTATTTCCTCTTCAATGAAAAAAGAAAAAACTTTCACAAAATAATTCCTTGTCTTTGGGCATATAAATCCTCACACTGGGTTACTTAGGTCTTGAGCCAACAGGAGGATTAAATGAGCCAACAGGAGAGTTAAATGAAGCTGCAATACGTAGCAAGGTAGTGTTTTCCCCTCACATGGCAGGCTGTTCATACAGAGCTACAGGACTTCCATGCAGCCTTTCTGCTAAAGCCATCCCTGACTGCATGAAAAGGATACAAAAAGTCTAAATGGTTTGGCCAGCCCTTTCTTTTTTAAAACCATTTCACTCATGTATTGCATAATCCTTGATCGTTGTATATTAGTGGTCTTATCCAAAGCAATGTTGGTTTAGCACCCAGAACAACTCTAATCTCCTCTGAGACTTGTTTCTCAGCGGAGAGCTGAGCTTGTTTCAACAGAGCCCTTCAGCTCTAGCTGTCCTGCCTTTCACAACACTTTGACCCAGAGGCATGCGGCTGTCCTGGTTTGTCTCAGCTGGAGATCCTGAGGCAGACAGACATGGTTGACAGTACTGGCACTGCCACCCAGCAGGGAAGCAGGCTGGGGGCGGATGCAACGACTGCAGCACAATACGCTTTTGCAGTCAATCTCCTGTGGGGCTGCCAGACCTTGCACCCCGTGCAGTGCAGCACTCCCAGGGCTGTGTGGTCACACGGACTAAACACTATACTTGTCTGGTGTCGGCAGCAGGAAAAAGGCTAAAACCTTTTCCTCCCTTCCCCACTGAATTAATTATTGGTATGTGAAGTATTTCCTTCACAAAGACAGTATATTATGGAAATGGCTGAAAGGCTGAAGCTTAACATGGGCAGAAGGTGCAATTTTTCTTCTTATCTGTGGTTGGCAGGCACGTATTTACAGATGAATCAACTCAGTTTCCTAGGCAGAGAGACAAATCCAGTCCCTAGAGCTTCATATGATGGGAAATGCTTTGGAAAGTGTTCCAAGTGGTCCTTTATCAAATAACAAAGTGGTTTTGAGCCAGCAGCTCCTCATCAAAGTATTGATCCTTTCCTGGCATTACAACACCTTGTTGAGATGATGACATAATGTTTCTAGTGGAGCCAAGGGCACCTCAGCCCCTCTCCAGACACGCTTGAGCACGCTGAAAAGAGCAATGAGATGCAGAGTGCTGATGAATAGTCCTCTGCCTTCAAGAAAGGAGAACCTGAATGCAAACAAGGATTTATTAACATAAATGCTTCTTCCACATTTTGAGATGAGTGAAAACAAAAGCACATAAAAGCTTCAAGCTTCAACCCGGCTTATAAAACACAACAGATTTCCTAAGCTAAGTTAGATACTGAAAGGTTACTGAACAACAAGGGTGCTATGGAAAACATCATGGCCAAACCCAAAGCTTACTGAAGGCAGTTTTATCCTAGATCCATCATTTCTAAGCATTAAATGAAAACTGACTGCTATTTCTCTACCATAATAATCTCCTCATTAATTTTACTGTCTTTGAGCATACTGCCAAGTATTAGCACTGAAATAAAGTGGACATTTTCTTCTATTGTGCAGTGTGCAACAGACAGAAAATTGGCTCATATAGCTGCTGCTGTGGTGATTTATTCCTTCATGGCTCCCATATGTTCACACTTCAACTGGCTAATTATTTAAGAGCTCTGAAGAAATTGCCTGAGTTACCTTTTCCAAAGGGAAAGGCCCCGATACAGACCCCCTCTCATGAGCCATGTTACAGAAGGAGTCAACTTTCCTGACTTCTCAGTGACGAGAGACAGAGCACATTTCCAGACAGCAGTTTAGATTTTAGCTGGACTAAAAACTATGCAGAGGTGGCCTTCTTTCTTCACCTACACAAACATAGGAAAGCTCATTTTTAGACACAGCAATTTAAATAAATTAGTTCCATTAAATTTCTTCTTGCCACAAAGAAGAAAAGCCCACTCTTCTTGGTGATACTCCAACAAAACCACACTGTAATTTGATTTCTATATAAGATTAAGCATCTGTATCTAATGTGCATTCATATATATACATATGCCATGTCTAAAACAACGTAATGTAACTGTTTCTCTATTGTAGAGAGTTTAAGTAATACAAGCCAAAAGAGAGGTGAATAGTAAGAAGAAATTCAAAAGGGAATAGCTTTGAGAACAATTCATAGGCTGTACAGCCCAAGGGACTGTTATGATCATCTCATCCGATTTTTCTGTACAAAGAACATAGATTTTTCACAGAGTAAAAACCTCAATCAAGCCCAATGAATTGTAGCTGAAGTACAGCATATTTTTCAGCAAGACATCCTGTCTTAATTTAAAGGACTAAACTTACGGAGAAGCTCCTACATCCCCTACCTAATGATGCAATTGCCTATCTTCCCTCTTTAGATAGTATTTCCCCTTAACTCCTTCTAGTATTAATTTCCAACCATTAAATCATGTTGTGACTCTGCTACATTCTTTAGTAGCAATTGCCATTATCATTATTTGCAACTCCCAGTTTTTGCCACCTACAAACGCACAGAACCAGTGATTCTGCATTTTTAGAGCATTAATAAGAATGTTGGCTAGCATTATCTGAGAACTGGTACAAACAGAAGGGTACCACATACAAATTAATATAAATCATAGACAACAAAGATTGTATAGGATCAGCTTGATATTAATAATTATAGTATTATTAAAGTGGGAACAAGAATACAGTATGACACGAACTATGAATTTAAAGTTTTTGTCATGCAGTACTTATAAAACTTTATTTTTCAGTATTAAAGAAATTCTTAGCTTTTTTTTTGTTTTTTTAAGGGTGTGTAACAAAACAGGCAAAAGTTTGTCTAGTAGAAGCTATCTGTTCTTCCCTCGGCTATATTAGTTAGTCTACTATAAGATACTATCTCCTTGAGCAAATTTTTCCTCTCACAAACCAAAGCCAGAAAGGAGAAAACACAGAAGTTTTTAAGCTTCATTAGTATTTCAATATTGTTCCTGTTCAGCAGCCCATGGCTGATTTTCAGAGTTAGAGAGATTTTTGAAAAATGATACATAATGTATTTATTTCCTCTGGCTACTTATGAAATCTTATTTTAATGACCATGCATACTAGAATTATTACCACTGTACTTCAGGATTTCAGTAGAAGACATTAATCTGTTGAGCTCTTTCTACTTAAAATGGCTTTAACTTCCGAGGAGCTGCCTGTGATTGCCTTATCATTTTCTCTTCAAAACTCAGGGACTCTGGTGGTTTTACGTCAGTATTCTTAGTTCATTTCTTGCACTAAGATTGCCAGTCCTGAAACAACTGTCAAGTCTATTCAAGTGAAATTGCAAATTTTTATTTCAAGGTTTAGAAGCTATGCTGTTCTTTCTTTTATTACTTTACAACATGATGTTACATGCTGTGTTATACAAGAAAGTGATATGAATAGCAAAATTAATTCTTACTTTTTACCCTGAGTTTTCTTTTTTCCTCTTAGCTGAAAAACTTGTACTATTCCTACCCCTTTCTCAAAAGTAACAAGGTCTAAAAGATCAAAATTATGCAGGTTTTGATTTTTTCCCCAGTTCTACCACCATTCTTAAATTTGGGAAAACATTTATAATCTTCAGCTAATGAGTACTTTGTAAATCCAATTCACTAACAGAGTATACCTCTTGGATAACGAGCAGCAACACTTTAAAGCAAATGTATAAAATACTTCGTTACCTTTAACATATCTTTTCACCCAAATATCTGGAGTTACTCTCATTTTCTTTGCAATATAATTTTGCTTATGTCTCTTTCACCAAGCTCTCATCCCCTCTGTTGCTAAATCATAAACCTTCCCAATGCTCTCACTAGTAAAATGGGCAGCTCAGCCAACAGCGTTATTGAAGGAGCACTCAGTAACTCTTTTCTACTGAAAGTCATGCTGGAAGTATCCTGTTACTAGAACTCCAACTGCAGTATCTTCATTATACTCATCACTCATTTTTACATTTGCTCTCATTCAAACAAGAGCATACACAAACCACAAAAACAGCAATAAAAATTCAAGTATTAAAGAACAATTAATGAGACCTGATATAGACATACCTCTAAAGTAGCAAATTCCATTCCTCTTTAAGAAAAAGAAAACATGATTTTGATACAACTCACTTGACTTGAATAATAACTATAATGTATTATACTGAAGATACTTTTGGAAATTATATCTATGCAACACACTGTAAGGCCAACTGTGAATTTATATTCTATCCTGTATTTGTCATTCACCTTACACTACCTGAACTCACTCTACCACTAATCCTTTTCTGCAGAAATTGTATTAATAGGATTTCAATACTGAAAATATGTGGAACACTAAGGAAGAAAGGAAGAAGGCTGTATTCAGTTAAAATGTACATTTCAACTGCTATATAGAGAAACTCAGAAATGGATTAAGAAGCAAAGAGTGAAACTTAATTACCTTCTAGTATACATTTGAATCAAAGAGAAATTAATTGAGAAAGAAATGGGGTTGAATAGCATAGTAAAGGCTTTGCTATCCTCCAGAAACACCAACAAAAACTAATCCCTCATACAGACACAAATGACATGAAAAAGGCACTAACAGTGGCTTTGAGGCAAGAAAATTCAGTGGGAGACTTAAAACAGATATAGAGATCCAAGGAGAAAACACAAAAAGAATTGCAAAAAGCGCTTGTGATGT
>VYZV01003290.1:24539-38154 GCA_013401275.1 Pandion haliaetus | reverse complement strand
TGGAATACATCTCTGCTGAACCCACAACACCTCTTGGGGGCCAGGCACAGATGATTTTCCAGAGCAGGCCACCAGAGGCATCTCCGGATGAGGACAGCATAGACTGCCTGTATTGGTAGGGATGCATGTCACCAGGTGTGGAGGGGTGTGCATCTCCACCCTGTATGGTCATGACACATTTCTCCATTTCAGGTTGAATCCTGACATAGGCAGGTTGGAGGCTTTTCTCATGGCAATGCTGCAGGTGCCAATGGGGCACACACTTAGTCCAGAGGAGGCAAAGCTGCTCATGAACCAGACGGTACGGCAAGTCCAGGATACTCTCAGCATCCCGGATGATGTTGCTCGGCACCTCCTCATGCACTGCAGGTGGAATGTGGATTTCCTGATCCAGTGCTATGTGGAGAACCGTGAGACCTTGCTCATCTCCTCGGGGCTGCAAGTGCAGGATGCCCAGCCCCCCCCAAGCCCAGGAGCCCACTGCCCAGTCTGTATGAACCAGCTGTGTCCCACTGAGAAGCCACCAACCCTCTGTTGCCTGCACTACTGCTGCAAGGTGAAGGTCCTTGGGGTCTTTGGCTCCCGTAACTTGCTAGGGAATTGCTGCTGCCTAGTGGAGCAGCTGTTTTTTGTCTGAAGATGTTATCAGGTGATTATCACAGAGCTCATACATTCTCTTTTCTCAGCTCCCTTGTTTGTTGTGTTCCTTCAGTTCCTGGTTAGTCTGTTCCTACTTGTATGTTTTTGAGCACTTATCTGCAGTTTGTGGTGGTTTCATGCACCTGCTGCTGGGTGTGGTGGGCTTCCAGGGTCACATGGCCCAGGTGGTACATCTCCTGTTTAGCTCTGATGTCTCCTCTCTACCTTCACAGCCCTGTTGGAGTGAGTATCTCACGACTCGCATTGAACAGAACATGGTTGTCAACTGCACCTGTCCCATATCTGAGTGCCGTGCACAGCCAACTACAGCCTTCATTTGTTCCATCGTTTCCTCTGAGGAGATTATAGCCAAGGTGAAGTAGGAGAGGTGGTTACTGCGTGTCCAAGCTCTGTTTCATTTTGGTCAGCACTAGCAGATAATCTTGCTGCTGCTTTTCCCTTTCCCATTACTAAGA
Source organism: Pandion haliaetus (assembly GCA_013401275.1). NCBI lineage: Eukaryota > Metazoa > Chordata > Aves > Accipitriformes > Pandionidae > Pandion > Pandion haliaetus. The sequence goes on along the minus strand of VYZV01003290.1, from coordinate 37,039 downwards.
CTGTCAGTGTGATAATTGAGGCAGAGCAGAATTCTGCCTAGTGGTGTGTCTGTTGTCTGATCATGGTCAACACCAGCTATTCAGGAAAGCATAACATCAGCAAAATAGCACAGTGGTATTTTCTCTAAGCGTGTCTGCAGCAAACAACGTTTCAGGTGCAACTTTAGTTGAGGACCAGGTGAGAGCTGTGGTAGCAGCTCATGACAAGTATCCTCTGCTGATATGCTGGAAGCAAATGTAAAATCTAGGACAAATTAAGAGAAAACATTTGAGCAATTTCATTTTTTCGCTGCATCAATGACCCCAGCGTCCTTTCTCTTCCATCAGTCTCTGGCTTTGAGCAGCTCAGATTTTTGTGAGGGTGACAGAAGTTACCACATCAGACTTAATCTTCATTCTAAGTCTGTGTGGGTCTCCAGACATCTCTAAACCAGGCTTCCTGAGCTCTGCTCACCTTAGTCCTCAGTCAGCAGGGGGCAGCAGGAGCTGCTTGTTTTGAGGCAGGAGCTACTTTTCCTCCCTATTCTTTCAGTTTTTAGTTACTATTTAGAGCTGAATGCCCTCCCCACCTAATGGCAGAGCTGTGGCTGTCACATGACAGACTCTTTTTGTTAATTGCTGGACAGAACAGGAATCTCATGTGTTTTCCACTGCTCTGTTGTTTGACAGGTCTCCACCAGCAGTTGCTTCTCCAAAAATACTCTTTCTCCTCTTCCAGCTTGTTACTGTCATTATGATCCTTTGTGAACAGTCATAAGGAGAAATGAACAGTAGTCATAAAGACTGCTCTATCTTATAATTTTTCTTTAAGCTTGCATACTGGCAATCAAAATGGGCAAGGCTACAGAAAAGCATTTGCTTCGATGTATCTTTTGTATCTTGTTTTCTATAAGGGGTGCTTGGAGAATTAGTGCATGTGTCTGGGCAGTTAGTTCTTACTGGCTTTGCAAATCTTGTAGTCACCTGTCTTGAGAGCAGGATTTAATATCCAGTTGCTATGGCTGTTTTATTAAAAAAAAATTTATTGCACGTCAACATAAATTGCAGACGATTTTAACAAGTTGTTCTGATGCTCTCACTGAAATGTTATCTGTTTCCCTTTTTGCTCAGTAAGTGGTATGGCTGGACTGTTAATGCCGTGTGCAGAGTTATTCTGACATTCAGTCATAGAATAATTTAGGTTGCAATGATCTGTGGAGATCTCTGGTCCAACCCTGTACTCAAAACAGCCAGATTATTGTGTGAAGATCTAACACGGAAGTTAAAAAAACTGCTCCAGATTCGGTCTTCTCTGCATCTTACATTTAGGTAGCTCTAGGCAGTGATAAGATCCCTATCTGCTAACTTCTCCCCATGTTGAACAAACCCAGCTCTCTCAACCTCCCCTCATGCTTTCTGTGCTCCAGCCCTGACTGTCTTGGTGGCCTATGGATGACATTTTCTCAAATCTTGTACTTGGAAGCCCAAACTGTTCCCAGTATACAATTGTGTCACCAGTGCCAAATAGCTATGAGAAACCCCATCCCTTGCCTGCTAGCTGCACTCTTGCTAATACAAGAACATTTGAGTTTAAACTTTTCATGCCTGTATTTCTACAAATCATAAACCCCATCATGTTTCTGAAAGAGGTTTTCTTTCAACCTTATTTCCCTCAAGTTCCTTGAGAGTCTGTTCTTCAGAGGTGGTCTTCCGTTCTGCCCCCAGGGATTCTTTGCTGGGAATCATGCTGTAGGCTCCATACTTAGATTAACTGTAGCATGTGGAAAGGTTCCTCTAAGATCTCTTGGTCAGTGTCATGCAGTACTTGGCAACTTCTTGGTTGTACCTGGCTAGTTTTCTTCCCAGACCTTCATTGGACACTTGTTCCCTCTCCTTTTAGACTTCCTGAGAGCAGCTCTTTCTCTTATGGTTCCAGTAGGAATCCTAGATCTGCTTCAGCAGTTGCATCTCTGTCTTCTCTTCACCAAGAAAACAGCATAGAGCAAAACTCGAGACATCAGACCTTGTGAAATTCAGCCTCTGTGAAGGCTGTGATTTGGTGCTGTCTGCTGACTCAAGTACCCATTTATCTCTCTGGGTACTGGTGTCTGGGCAGAAATGATCACATCGCCTATCAAGAGGATGACAACAGACACGGATGTAGACTCTCTAAGAAGAGTGAAGTGGCTTTGTTGAGACTTTGCCTCTACAAGGCATTTTGCCATGACACAGGCTGGCATCCTTGCAGCCTGTCAGCACACACTCTCTGGTTTAGATTGCCTGAGAGAGAATGAACAAGAGAGAATAAACGAGGAAGATAGATGAATGAGAGCCCTGTCTAACCCTGTGGTGCTCAGGGCTTGCACCTTTTCTCTCTAGTGCTTGTCGTGACCTGTATTGTCCTTTCTGTGCCTGGTGGCTCTCCAGATATGCAAAAATCTTCGCAGGAGGGCTGTGAAGACTACAGGATTTCTTCTGAACTTCCTCTAGCTTTGTGCATATTTGCACAGTCTTTACAGTAACTGAGCATAGAAAACTAAGTGACTATGTGCAGTAGGTTGCATCCCTGGGTCCCTACCTGAACGGTTCCTTACTGATAACCAATTTGCCTTGTCTTCTGCAGTAATGTCTAGAGGCTGTGGGCAAAGTGAATCTCCTTTCCCTTTGTACATCATGTAACTAAGCAGAAGTCTGCTGAGGAACTTAAAAACAGAAAAAGTTAAAAAGAGTACCTGATAGCTTTCTATGGTGAGATGATTGGCTTGGTGGATGAGGGGAGATGTTGTTTATCTTGGCATTAGTAAGTGTCTCTACACCATGATCCACAACATCCTCAGAAAAAAACTGATTAAGTACAAGCTGGATGAGTGGACAGTGAGATGGCCTGCTGAACTCAAAGGGTTATGATCAGTGGCAGAAAGCTCAGCTGGAGGCCAGTCACTAGTGGTGTAACCCAGAGGCTGACCCTAAGGTTAACATTTTTTCACATCTTCATTGATGACCTGGATGGTGGGACCAAGTGCACCCTCAGCATTTATAGATGATAAACAGCTGGGAGGACTGATTGATGCTCCAGATGGTTGTGCTGCCGTTCAGAGGGACCTCAACAGGCTAGAGAACTTAGCAAACAAGAATATCATTAAGTTCAACAAAGGGAAATGCCAAGTCCTGCTTCTGGTGTGGAATGTGCAACCAATGCAACAGTATGTGCTGGGGGCCAACCATCTGCAAAGCAGCCCTGCAGAAAAAAAAAATGGGATCACGGTGCACAACAAGTTGAACATAAGCAGTGTGCCCTTGTGGCTAAGAAGGTCCACTAGCATCTTAGGTTGAATTAGGAAGAGCAGTGACAGCAGGTTGAAGAAGGTGATTCTTCCCCTCTACCCAGTGCTGGTGAGACCACACCTGGAGTACTATGTCCATTTCTGGGCTCACTAGTACAAGAAGGACATGGACATAGTGGGGATAATCCAGCAAAAGGCCACAAAAATGATTTAGGTTTTTGGAACACCTCTAGCTGAGAGAGCTGGGTTTGTTTAGCGTGGAGAAGAGAAGGCTCAGGGGTGGATCTTATCAACATGTGTAAATACACAAATGGGATTAAGGAGCCAGTTTCTTCTTGGTGATATCCAGTGAAAGGATAAGAGGCAGTGGACACTAATTTAAATCCAAGGTATTCATTTTAAACATAAGAAAACTTTTTTTTTTTTTAACAGTAGGGGTAATGGGACATTGGAACAGGTTCAGCAGAGAGGCTTGTAGTCTCTATCCTTGGGTATGCTCAAAACCCAACTGGACGTGGTCCTGAGCAACCCTGCTTTGAGCTGGAGGGATTGGACTAGTTTTTATCTCCAGAAATGCCTTCTAATCTCAGCTATTCTGTGATTATATGAAACAGTCTCCAGATAAGACACAAGGGGTGGGCAATTTACACAAAGGGAATGAAAGAGTAAACTAACTTAGTGCTGTTTTGTTGTGAGCAGCTGTTCAGTCAGATACAGAGCCCAGAGGCACCAGACCCAAGTTGTAAGGCATAACCTTGCAGCTTCTATGCCTTAAATCTCCTTCGCTTCTTATTACAGTATGAAAAAGCCCTCCTCAGACGCTATGTTGAGTGTTGCTCCAACCTGACATGGTGCACCAACCCTCAGGGCTGTGATCAGATCCTCCTTAAGGATGGACTTGGCTATGGGGCATCCTGTTCCAAGTGCTCTTGGATATCCTGCTTCAACTGCAACTTCCCAGAGGTGAGGCTGAGCTGAATCACAGGCAGTGCTGTCTTGGGTTTGGCACATGCCATTCTGCTTTTGTGGTTGACTGGCTTTCTCTTGCAGGCCCATTATCCTGCCAGCTGCAGCCACATGTCTCAGTGGGTGGATGATGATGGGTACTATGAGGGAATGACAAGTGAAGCCCAAAGCAAACATCTGGCTAAGCTCATTTCGAAGCATTGCCCAAGTTGCCGGGCTCAGATAGAGAAAAATGAGGGGTGCCTGCAGTGAGTATCCATTTTTGTTTGCTACTGAAGACAGGACTGGGCAAAGACATACAGTTAGGTCCATTGTGCTTTTTTTGGCTGTGGAGCAAGAGTTACAGCAGGGCTGTTTTATAGTTTTAGAAGAATGAGTGATTGCTTTTAATTCCTAGCAAAGGCAAAATGTTCCCCAGCATTCAGAGTTAAATCCATTGATAGGTCTGTAGTAGAACCAAAACTCATTTTGCAATACCTTTTTATAGCACACACTTGTCTGCTCTCAGAATCTGCTACAGACATACAGAGGTACAGGTTAGGGGAGTGGATAGCTCAGCACCTTTTTTTCTTTCAGGCTCAGCTATCCCTGTAACTTTAAGCCATTTACTTTTAACTGCCTCTTTTGAATTGGCTTGGATTGCTGGCAGCTTTTTACGTGATACGGGAGTTACCTCCAGCTTTGAAGCCAGAGCTTAGGAGTCACCATTTGGTTCTTTTTTGCACTGGCACAGCCCTTAGTGCCCAGCTGTGATTTGTCCCCACATGTGTGTGGCCCTAGGGCTGTGCAGTGCCTTTCTGTACTGTGGAGTGCTGTATTACTGAGGGAAGAGGTGAGGTGCTCATGTGGATCTTGCTTCAAACTGTGGAATGCTTAGTTCACCCTTCAAGTACTTGGTAAATTGGTACTGTGAGATCGTGCTGCCAGTTTACCCAGCTTATTTTTGGAGACAGAATGACTGGTTTTAAGTGTCGTCTGTGTCCAGCAAAGGCTTTAAAAAATACGTGCAGGGAAATGCATAATACTGAGTGAATGGAAGTGACTGGATTGCACACTCTAGCCCTGTGGTGTAGGGGAGCACTGGGAGGAACTGTCTGCAAGTGGCTGCTGGGACTGACTGATTCCAATTGTTTTTCTCCTACCATGCAGTATGACGTGTGCAAAGTGTAATCATGGCTTCTGTTGGCGTTGCCTCAAGCCCTGGAGGCCGACTCATAAGGATTATTACAACTGCTCTGCTATGGTGAGTGGTTTGCTATATCTCAGCTGTTCATGCTTGTGTTCAGATGCAGCTGGCCTCTCAGAGGGAGGGTGAGGATCTCCAGTTGTGGCATTTCCTCTGGACTTTGTACCCTTGCCAGTAATATTGATAGTACTGTCAAAGTCTGTATGTGTGGTAGCCATTTCCAGTCAACCCTGGTACTTGAGGGAGATTGCTACAGGTTACTTCTACTTTTCCTTTCAGGTGAGTAAAGCAGCTTGGCAGGAGAAGCGTTTTCAGGATTACAATGAGAGATGCACGTTTCATCATCATGCAAGGGTAAGGCCTCCTCCTTCCTTTGCAGGTGGTGACTCTGTTGCCTTAGCCCTGGTGAGCAGGACAGTTTCTGTTGTGCCTCAATGTATTTCACCTGAAGCTGAGAAGCAGGCTTTGGATCCAGGTGGGGGTGCCTGATCATTTCATATTTTGCTCTGATGCGAGGGGTACTTCTTGCCCTGCTTTCTTCTACCAAGTCTGTTGTGGAAACTGGACACCTAACTTGTAGTGTTCATATGCTTAAACTGATGCAGTATTTGAAAGCAATGGTGACTGAAGGCTGAACTCTTGTCTAGAGCTGAGATATTGTAAAAGGTTGAAGTGATGGCACAGTAGAGATGTCATAGTTGGATGCAGTAAATGCTCTCCTGCTGCCTGCGTCTTCTGGGATGGTGCTTCAGGATGCTTAGCAATTATCTGTGTGGAAGGTGCTATTTTTTCGATCTTGTGGAGCTTGACATTGACTTTTTTTTTTTTCCTCCTTTGGTTATTGCAGGAATTTGCCATGAGTCTCAGGAACAGGGTTTCTTCCATCAGTGAGATGCCAAAAATTAGGACTTTGACCTTTGTTCTTGATGCCTGCAAAGTGTTAGAACAGGCACGGAAGGTAAGTCTGGATAACAGGCTTACTGAGGTTTAGGCCTAATTTTATTGGTGTGTTTTATGCTTTTCTTAAAGTTAGGAGATGCTAACCTTGCTTTATTCCAAACAAGGGGAGACAGAAAAAGCTTGAGGGGAGGAATAGCATCAAGATAGGGGAAGAGCTCATGTCTGCCTTTCCCTGCTGTCACTTTGAGTTGGGCTCTGTCTGTAGTGTTCCTGCAGTCAGGTCATAGGATTTGGAGCTTAGCTCAAGTTGACACCATGGAATAAGCACAAGGATCTATATTTAGGGTTTTCATATACTGGGTTTGGTCCATTCCAATTTGAAATGTCCCAGTGGTGGTACTTACCTTTTGAAAGCTCTCCTGATGGTGTGTTACAGTTAGGGAGTCCCTCTTGATGCTCATGTTAGGATTTTCCTTTCTTAACTTCATTTCATGAACCGTAGGTATTTGGGGAGCACTGAGTTACCTACTGCATGCCCTGATAGCCACATTATGAAGGATTTGCGGTCAGCCACTGGATGTGTGCAGTAAGCCTGTGACAGTGTAGGCCTGCAATGGCTTCTACCCCCTGAAACATAGGAAGGAGGTGGTAATTGCCTTTGTAGTATTGCCTCTGTAATATACACCTTGTTTGTGCAGGCAGACTAGATTTTGAGAGAGGTGTGTGGAACAAGGGTGTCTGACCCTGTTTTGTCTTTTCATTGTTGTAGCCGCTGTGTTTGCCAGGATACATATCACTGTTGCTTTCTGCTGCTGGCTTTTCTGGCCCATTTCTTTAAATGGAAACAGTGGTCTTGTTTCCTGCTGGGTGCCTGGATGGCTTTAGGGGTCATCCATTTATAATAGGAGTTTGTCATTTGTTGAAATGCCTTTGTTGTGGCTTCTTGGTGCTGTATAGCACCATGTCTGCTTCCCTTTGGGCTCAGTTCTTTCCATTCATTCAACCTCGGCTGCCCAGCAATGTGTACATTCTGTGTGCTGGTTGTTTTGACTCTGTCTGCTTGTCAGCCACACTTGTTAAGCATTTAGTCTTTGTTCTTGTGACGGTTTGCAGGTGGGAACAATCAGGTGTTTCAGTCTTCAGTACAAAATAATTACACATTCATTTCCAGTCCTATGGGTAGCTCCAGGTAGCCTGGCACTTCTGCCACTTGGCATAATAGCTCACTGGGCTATCACCATAGACCAGAAGTGCTGCCAGGCTTCTCTCAGCCATGGGTACATAATGAAGTCTGGAAGGGTTTGATGCTAGTCTCTTCTTGCCCACTCTGAAGCTGAAGGAGGATGCTTACAGCATGAGCTGTACCTCTCCAGGTGCTGGCCTACTCCTGTGTGTACAGCTACTATAACCAGGACACTGAGAGCATGGATATTGTGGAACAGCAGACTGAGAGCCTAGAGCTGCACACTAATGCTCTGCAGATCCTACTGGGTAAGTCCTGCAGCCTCTCCAAATAAGAGACTAGCATTCCCAGCTGTCTGGTTCAAAGGGTGGCAGCTCTGTAGTGGGGCAATAGCATACATACCAGCACCCAGCTGGTCTCTCTCATTTCTCCCAGCCCATTTTTGCCACCTTGATGTCATTTTTTGGAAATCCACTGAAGCAGTTTTGCTGCCAGTGGAGACTGATGCAGTAAGGAGCAACACATTCCCTTCTGAAAGAGGAATGTATGTGCACAGGAGACCTAAGTAGCTGTGACTGGCTTCATAATCAGAGCCAAGGCACTTGGTCTCTGCTTAAGAGTGTGGGAAGCAGCATGACTTTGTTGGCCTTGATTGCAGAGGAAACCCTGCTGCAGTACCAGGACCTGGCCTCTTCTCTTCAGCTCCTGAAAGCAGAGCATTTCAGTGCTGGTTTGGAGTTGGTACACCAGATCAAGGAGCGTCTCTTTGCAATTCTCTGGCACTCCACACAGGTGAAGTCCACATGCCCATTAGTGGCTTGTCTTGGTCTGGTCTAGTTAGATCTTGGGCAAACCTAGAACAGGGCTTAATCAGCTGAGGGTATAGACTCTCAGTTATGTGTGTATGTAGGGAAGGGGTTTGCAGCACAAAATACACCCCAAATTGCATATTGTCTCTCTTTTCTGGCTGTTCTTCTGTGCTAGCAGGATTTCCATGTTGGGCTCCAGACTTTGGCAGATCCTGGTCAGAGAAAGGTGAAAGTCTCAAATGCGCCTGCTTCAGCCCCTGCCTGTATAGGGTGAGTTTTCTTAGTCGGGTAACAAGGGAAGGTGGGTGACTGTAGACAAAAAGCAGGTGACCAGAGTTTTCTCCTGTGCTCGCTGACATACAGAAGAGTTAATAACAGATACTGGTTACTTGCATCCTGTGTTGTGGTTTGAGATCAGGATGTAAGTGACATAGTGGTATAGGGAGACCAGCAAAACCTCTGCTTGATATGCAGCTATGGTCAAGAAAACTCCATCACTGGCAGACCCAGTTATGGAAATTGTTCCCCCTGGACTGTCTTGGGTTTCTGTGGAGAGTCACACTCTTCCTTCAGTGGTGTATCGGAGATCTAGGAGGTGTGTGGGTGAGAGAAGCAAGAATAAGAACATATACAGGGGGAGATGGAAGGGCCTGGTATTTATTTTAAGAATGGAATGGAGAAGAGGTGACGCAGCTGTAAAAGTGTGTTGGGAGGTGAAATGGATGGTTTGTTGTTTCCCTGTCCTAGAACACTGAGCTGGCAGGTGTTAAGTATGATTGGAAGGTGATGAGTTCGAAACAGTATGACATGCTGTTTAAACCAAAAAACACAAGTGGCATCTGCTGTCCCAGTGTGACCAATCCCCTCTGACAGCTACTGTGTTTCCAGGACATGAACAGGGTGCTGAGTGTTGCAAGAAAGAATGACAACTGAGTCAAGACACTGTTTCAGAGCAGGGTTTCTGGTCTCCTTGGAATGAGGCTGAGACACCAGAGCTGGTGGTAGACTGCAGCTTGTTTGCCCAGTCACAGGTGGCTCTCTGACACAGCCCCGTGCTGCATGCATGGATAAGGCCATTTAATCACCGTCTCCTAGGTGCACCTGAATGGCTGCTGTGTCCCTGAGGCATGGCTTTGGATGGGGATGCTGAAGTGATGGTAGCAGGGAGGACGAGGGTGGTGTGGGGCTGGGTTGTGGTTGCTGTTCACAGCCAGGGCTCTACTCTGATGCTCTCCTCCTTAACAGGCCAAAACGTACCATCTTGTGTGACTCCCCCAACACAGATGAAGGTGGCAAAGAGGTTGAAGATGAGGAGTATGAACCACAGTGGCAGGAAGACTATGATGACGATGATGACCTTGATGAAGACAACTTTCTGTTTGATGATGAGTCAGATAATCTTGATTGTGACTCCTACTTTGATGATGATGATGCCTATGACTAGAAGTGGGCTGTCACCCAGCCTGCCAGCCTGGACTTTTGCCTCTACTCTGTCTCGAGCAGTTTGTATTAGTGTCTTTCCTCAAAGGGACATTTCCTCTGGGGTCTACCTGCTCAGTGACTCTCCTTTAATATGCAGAACATTGCTCTGGACAGATGGGCTGTGTTACTGTGGCCACCTCTCTCAGAAAGACATCTCCTTGCCTTTCTCCCTTGTCTCCATTTCCGCTCATGGGTATCTAATTGAGTTAGAAAGTCACAGTCCAGCTGCAAAGTGCGGACTGCTTGCCACCTGTTAAAGGACTGTTCAGTGTCCTTGGGCATGCTCTTCCGCAGGACTGGGCAGAGGTGAGTGTGGCATGTGTCCTAGCATGGCACTGTCTAATACAGCCAGTGTCTAGAAATACTGTAAAGCGATGTGTTTACGCTCAAGTCAAAGCCTCCCATCCAGAGCTGGTGAGATTCTCTCCAGAGCCACAGATGGATGTGGTTCAGTGCATTCCTCTAGTTGAGGGGGACAGCTTTTTTGCTGCTTGTTGGAGTTGTCTTCTCTGCTATGAAGCAGGATGGTCTGCTATGAGTGGCACAAGTTTGCAGGACTGTTTTTAAGTGTATAAATGTATGCACGCACACACATATATGAGATAGATATATATGCACAGAGGTTGTTCAGATGATATTTTATCTTTTCAGAAAAGAAAACCCTGAGGAACAAGGGTTGAAAACAGTTCTGTTTAAAAAAGAAACAGTTTTCTTCTAGCACAAGCCTTCTTGTCTATGGGGACCATGGGTGTTAAGGGAGAGCAGGACATTCTTGAGTGAGGAGGATGTGACCTGGATCTGCTTATCCCAGGATTTATTTGTGAAAATATGTGTGGGTTTAGGATCTTCACCCAGGCCACGCAGTCTGCCCTGCAAAGTGGCTTTTCCTTCCTGGGCAGTTCAGGGAACAGTAAGAGGTAAGGGGAGGGACGGGAAAGAGGACAGGGGACCAGACCACATAGAGTGATAGGGCTGGTGTTTCTGGGAGCAGGTGTAAGACAGAATGCCTGCATGTTGATGAAGGTGGTAACATCTGGTGCCCAGCAAAGGCAGATGTGGGACTGCTGTAGGGGCTTGAGGGCCGATTTGGAGGTTTGTGGGGTTGTTTTGGAGACACAGGGCTCTTCTCAGGCCTTGGGTGTCATCTGGGAGGGATGTGGGGTTGTTAGGGAATGCTGTGCAGGGGACAACTGCCACGGGCAGACCAGGGAGAGGACTGATTTTTCTACTCTCCCCCACATCCTTGCTCCTCATCCTGCATATAGGGTTCAGCCTCCTGGCTGAACCCCGGAGTCTGTCATGCTGGAAGTCCCAACCCTGCTCCCCCTATGTGGCAAATGGCTTCCCTGGCCCACAACTAGAGGGAGACATCTCTCTGGGCCCTCTCCTCGGGGTCACTAGGGGGAGAGATGTGGTGGGGATGCCCAGACATCCTTATCTTCTCCAGTGTGACCAGTCCTTGCAGGAACAGCCTGTATTCCCGAGGTTGTTGGGTGACAGATTAGAACATCCTAAGTGCTTGAGTTTTTTTGCATGATATTTGTAGTGAAAAATCAAGATCAAGCCTTGATCTTCTACTCCCTGAGAGGTTTCTGTCCTCCCTGAGCTTGCCTTAAGACACCTGTGTGTCATGGTTTAACCCCAGCCAGCAACTAAGTACCAGGCAGCTGCTCACTTACTCCCCCCCACCNGGGGGGGGGGAAGTCAAACTCATGGGTTGAGATAAGAACAGTTTAATAGAACAGAAAGGAAGAAAATAATAATGATAATCACAATAAAATGACAATAATAATAAAAAAAATTGGAATATACAAAACACATGATGCACAATGCAATTGCTCACCACTTGCTGACTGGTGCCCATTGAGTTCCTGAGCAGTGATCCATCCTGGCTGGCCAGCTCCCCCCAGTTTGGCCAGTTGGGGTCAGCTGTCCTGGTTGTGTCCCCTCCCAACTTTTTGTGCCCCTTCAGCCTTCTTGCTGGCTGGCCATGGGAAGCTGAAAAATCCTTGACTCAGTATAAACACTCCTTAGCAACAACTGAAAACGTCAGTGTGTTATCAACATTATTCTCATACTGAACCAAAAACATAACACTATAGGAGCTACTAGAAAGAAAATTAACTCTATCCCAGCTGAAACCAGTACACTGTGTTATGGTTTGACAGGTGTACTGCCCCAGACAAACTCCCCACCTGCCACTGTCCCTGGAGCAGGTCATGCCAGGCACATGGCATCAGAAGTGAGAGCCCTTTAGGGCTCACCACTCCCCCCTCCTCACTGGGTAAGTGGAAAAAATGATCAGTAGTATTTCACTGGCATCTGGACCATAGCCTGAGTTGCATAACCATGGGGCCTGCCATTTATTCTACTCCTCTGATGTGTCTCCACACTGCCAGGGTAGTCATGCTTCTTTCACAGGGTCTTCTTTTCCTGCTGATTCTGCCAAGCCTGTTCTCTTGGCTGTGGTTTTGCTGGATAGTAAGTAGGGACAATGGGAATCTCATTCATCCATTCATACACATCACTAATTGGATGATGAGGCATTTGGCTATTTATTGATCACTGTTGTGGTTTCATCCTAGCCGGTAACTGTTATGGGTTTGTGTGGCGCGGTTTTCCCTTGGTGGCAGGGGAGGGGGGCTGCAGAGGCGGCCCCTTTAAGAAGTTGCTGGAAGAATTCGCTGCCCCAAAATGTCAGACCCGCGCGC
>VYZV01003289.1:50686-84024 GCA_013401275.1 Pandion haliaetus | reverse complement strand
CGTCAGCATTCTCCCTGCCCGCAGGGGAACATGTCTGCCAGCGAGCACCTCCGCCGCACGGCAAGGCGAAGATTTTTCAGCGACAACGTTGTCCAGTGCCGGGAAGCAGACCGAGTAACGCGAGCCACGGCTCCCTCATCCCCCCTGCTGGAACCTTGCCGGAAGAAAAATAAATGAATTTTGAATCACGGTGTGCCTAATCAGTACGGCAAGCACCAGCGAGAGCAAGCTGGCGAGGACCCGGGGGCAGGCGCCGGGCTGCGGGCGCAGCAGGCCGCTCGTCGCCTTCTCGGTTAGCCAGAAAACAGCCGTGCCTTAGGTGAAGGGTGAGCCAAGTGTTGCAATGGCTGGCGAGCAGCTGCGCCACTGGAAATCCACGCACCAGTTTGTTTTTGAACTACTACATGGCAAGAAACGAGGTGCTGAGCTTGGCACAAAAGGACCCTGGAAAATGTGATTTATGCCTCTCTTTTGACGGAGCTGTTATAAATATTCATAATATTTGCGATTTTGGAAAAAGTGGTTGTTTCGGCATGTAGTTTGGAATAGAAAACTAACTTCCAGGCCGTTCTCTGGGTGGACAAAACTGGAGTCAGGTTACTGCTCTGCTGCAGAATGTGCTTTTGTTACCAAAAAACCGCTACACTGCAAAGTTTTCAGGAGGTTCACAATGTGGCTGGAGTATTAACTGAAAAGAAATGCCTAAGTAATTGATGGCGGATTTCAGTGAATGAGCCGAAGGAAATGAAACACGGGGTTTTACCATCAATGGCAAAATATTGCCATGGCAATGGGTAGCTTTGCCAGGAATAAATAAACAAACAACAACAGGCCTCTTCTTTTTCAGAAAAAAGTTAAGAGAATTTTCTGTTCTCGCCTCACTGAAGTCTGTGCCCTTGGACATCTCGGAGGGGAGAAGATGGTGTACCCTACTTACGCAAGTCCTACAAATCCAGCTCCCTTCTCAGTTGTACAATTAGATCATTTCCAGAGCAAGGAGTAACCTTTATACCCGGGGGAAGGCATTGACATTTGCTCTATAACGATTTCAGTGCTTTGATTACTGTATTTCTGTACCATTTTCTTACAGAAGGTGGTAGGGCTCAGAAAAAACACAGCTCTGTGTCACTCCTAGTTGAAGTCAATCCTGCTTCAGGAGAGACTGCTGACAGGGAAGATTTTCTTAAGAGCAAAAACACGGGCCTGCCCTTAAATTAATAAAGAGCTTTAAAAAAACACACCGCAGAGAGCGAGGGAGCCGAGAATGCACGAGCTGCCCTTTCTTCTGCAGGCACAGGTGCCTGGTGGGGAGCGTGCTGATGCACAGGCACCAGAGTCCTCTCCCGGCAGGGGCTTCGGAGGTGGTCCTTTGTTGGGACCGCGGCAGTCCTTTGCCTCTGAAAGTTTTCTGGACGTTTCTGGCCATCCCCAGTCCCTCAGAGGATGCAGTCCCACCACCAGGTGTGAGCTCTGTGGGTCTCCTCTCATCCCAGGGAAACAGACCTCAGCCACCGCCCAGGCAAGGATTCAGCACCATTGGGGTCCTGCCTAGTGTCTCTCCATACACTGAGTTTCTGGCAGTTTTGCAGGCTGTTGTTCCCCTTTGCCATCTTTCACCCTTAGCATGTGAAATCCTTGCTGGGCACCCATATCTGGGTATGTGCTAGGGCCTTGCTGGCATTGTTCCTGAGGAAGGCAGACATGGCCCACTGTTGGTTGAGGTTTCATGGCCTGTAGAGTGGGAGCAATGGGCCAGAGCCAGGTGGTCATGTGGAATCAAAGGAGGAGCAACCAGAAGTCAAGAGACACCTCCTCTTCAGGAGATCCGAGTGTCTTCTGGTGAGGAGTCAGCTCCTACGTGAAGGAGCTAATAGTGAGCATTACTGTATTAAACTTCTGTACCGTCGGGTCGACCCTAGTAGGCTTTGTGATCTGTGCAAGTAAACAGTGCTGCCAGTCTGACAGGGAAGTGTCAACACCTATTAAAGTTTGCAAAACTCTTCTAACAGCAATCCTATATTGGAAAAAAAAAAATCATCCCATATGGCTTTCCAGCTATTTGGCATTCATTAGTTTTGTCTTACCATTCTTTATGTAATAACACTTAGGTGCTGCTTAAGTTCCCTATAAAATATTTAATGTAGTTTACTGTAAAGTCTTCTGGCTGAGGACTGTATCTTACAGAGTATTCATACCGCACCTAGCACTAATTTCAATTGCAGCCTCCAGGCAGTTTGTAAAGGTTCATTATTACTATCAAGATCTGCCCCTATCCTGTCACTTTTCAAAGAAGGTCCATTCTTAACTACAGGTTTAACATAGCTGGCCTTTAAATAACAATTTTCTTTTTTCCACCTCAAATGATCAAACCAGTCTCCCAGCAAAGAAATTTTTTAACTTGAACTTTTAATTAATGTTGTCCATTTTGAACAGTGCTTGACCGACTTTATTTAACCAGCTCAGAAAACATGTAACAAATAATGTTTCTTTTTCTAGAAGAAAAAAAAAAAAGGCAGTTGGGGTCTATTTTGCATGAGAAAATATTTTGTTTAGGAATGACAGTTGTAGGCATTCTTTCATACATTGTAATATTTTCCATGTGTGGCAGCTTGTTTTTCAGTGGTACAAATATGTGCAATAAGGGCTAAGGATAAAAATTAATCTAACAGCTTTTGCAGCAATGCTTTTGATGGTTTCACTCGCTTTCATTTTCCTGGGGATACTGCTGTTAGTTCTGCTGCTTGCAGTACGTGAAGCATAATTCTCAAAGGTTCACGAGGTTGTAGGGATCCAGTAAGAGATGACTGATTTCTCCCCCCACACACATACACTCCACCCCACACCCACTCACCCACCCACCAGCAAAACATAATGCTGTACTATTTTTGGTAACAGGGAAAGGGCCTCCCTGTGAAAACAGAAAGCAGTGTATTTCTCAGTTACATCACTTTGCAATCTAATGCTGTGTTGCGCTCAGTGTTTTTGTGGTGATGCAAGTCTTTTTTTTTTTTCCTTTTTCTTTTTTTTTCCCTTCAGCCGGTTGGATTTTCCCCATCTTACAGCACCTCGCAGGTCTCTTCTCTGAGCAGTACGTTGCCTGAGTGAGTGGAAACATACAGATCAGCTGCAGGTTTCTGTCTACAAAAACAGAGTGAAAGAGGACGAAAAGGGTTGGGAAAGCAGAGACAAATATTGACCTGGACTTATAGAAAGACATCCAATGGCTGAATAAAGAACCCCTGTTCATGTTTTGGGATATTCTTTCAACTGGCTGGAACGAGAGCGGATCAAAAGAATGGGAAATGCCAGCAGACCCTTTAGAAGAATTGCTTATTTCTTATGCCTTTTATGTGTGCTTTTGCTGACTGAAGGGAAGAAACCAGTGAAGCCAAAATGTCCTGCCTGGTGTACTTGTACCAAAGATAATGCTTTATGTGAAAATGCCAGATCTATTCCTCGCAGCGTTCCGCCTGATGTTATCTCACTGTAAGGGCTGTAAGCATTTGGTTATTTAATTTATGATTTAAAATTAACTAGGATGTGTGGTGTTTTCAGTGCATACGGAAGGATGCTTGCTGCAGGGAGTACCTCCAGCATTCAGAATCATCAGCTAATGTGTTAAAATTGTGCTGCATCCTTGAATCCTGATTTTTACATCTCTTTCATCTGTCTGTCTGTCTGTGTATGTGCACACATCCCATTTTATACCTTCTTCTATACTACATGAAACCTGTAACATTCATTTTTTTGTTGGTTTTTTTTTTTTTTACTTACATTAATAAATTTCTCTGTGATGACCACATCAGTATTATAACCATGGATATATGAGACTACATTAATATAAGGTTGTTTTTTTTCTTCTTTCCAGATCCTTTGTGAGATCTGCTTTTACTAAAATCCCAGAAGGGAGTTTTTTGCTCACACCATCTCTGCAGCTTCTGTGAGAAATATTTATGATACAATTTTTGTTATGAAATGTATATGTATCCATAAATATTTTAGAAAGGGTCTCAGTATTAATTTTCTAAGAAACAGCAAGAGAAGATTCATTAGATGACAAAATACAAGACTTTTTAGCAATTTGAAAGATAGTGCATGTTTAATTTTTTCGAAGTGTATCTACTTAGTATTTTACAAGGCTATCTGTTGTCAGTGCTCCTTTGAATGATTACATGCTGAAGCTTTCAGTGACAGAACATATGCTATCTTCATTATACTTTAATTAACATTACAGTAGGGACTTGAGCATTGCAACAACTATTCTTGTTTCTTTTCTGCAGTCCCGGGGCCTGATCCCAATATAAAGCTGCCCATTTGCAACTGCCATCGACTGTGAGCTCAGAACCCCTCAGATGAGGCCCTTCATTGCAGTGGGACAGGTCCTGAAGTCCTTTTCCATGTAAAATTGCCATTGACTTCTGTGGAAGTTTAGTCACTTCAGTGGGAGTTTTGCCTTCATGGCGCCTGGATTTGACCCTATTTGTTATTTCTTGTTCTTTGAAAAAACACACAAAAGTAATGAAGATTTTCTTTCAATTAAAAAATTTAAGCAGTTATTCCAAAATGAAATACTGCTGTGAGGTATATGCAGGAAGAGAATATTTTGGGATGTTTAAATATTAGATGCATTTCTATATAGGATTTTCCCAGGCTTACAGGCTTTCCTAGAAATGTGGGCATACGATTATATAATTGCGAGCTATACAGAGGTAGAGGGGGTGTAACCTGAACTGTTTATAGTGGATGTGCTGCCGGCCTGACACACACACAGATTTGTCTCAGAAATCCGGCAAGACAGACTCCCTGATGTGATCAAAATCAAAATCGGACGTCTGTCCCAGACTGACTTCCCATGCACTCTAGATGTGGTCAGAGGTGTAACGTCGATGTATTGGAGCCCTACGGCTGTTAGATTAAACTGCTGGTGCACCGATAGCTGAAGTCCTGACCCTAGCTGTACTCTGCTACCTCAAGTGGAGCTGATAAGGAGCTGCAGACGTACTGTACAATTTTGGATACAGGGTAAATAGGTAAATGCAGTTACTATGGAAACCTAAATGCTTTTCCATGGTGCTTTATTCTGGAGAAGCTTTTCCCAGGTGGCCACAGATCACGAAAGGGACGTATTTCACATAATTCCTGCAATGGTTCTTTCAAAGGAAATAAAAAAGAAATAGCAGCATTGGTGGAGCTTGTATCTGAAGAGAGTGAGTAGGACATCATCTCTCTTGGCTACGATACACCACCTACACTTAGCGATCCCACTGCTAGTGAGGCAGAATAGGGTAGGGTGGAGTAGGACAGACACAGTCATCTTATTTTGAGTTATTATAGCGCCTGGCACAGTGGCGTCTGGCAATGGCTTATGGCGTTTTGGTAATGGTAATAACTTGCATGGTCTGCCATACTCTGAAACACATGTTCTAAGCTGCTGTTAATAAATGCTGCAACAAAAGCTCTAACCCCAGGAAAGCAGGTTTTGTTCCATTATGGGCTTCGACGAGTGATCTGTGTTCCACATATATTTCTAACATGGTAGCTGAGCTGCTCGTCATCTTTGGAAAGTCAGGCTGCTGATCTAAGGCAAATGACTCCTTGAACACGGACCCTAGGAGCAGAATTGTATCTGTGGGGCCAATACTCCAGATTGTATGTGGGAAAGAAAAATTTCCACCTTTGGCAGAAGGCAGTAAGGGAAATAAGAATATGGAAAACTCAGGTTAATTAAAATTTACAGTAAGTTTTAGCTTTGCATGATTATAGCTATATTGGTAGGTTTAATTTAGCCAATATCAAGATTTAACAGCCTATAAGTATTTCTAAGTAATAGTCTCCAGCATTACATTTTTAAAGTACCTCCAGTATGCCAGTCACACATTTCTGAGTGTGGAACATATCTGCCACTATTATTATTTACTACTATTTTTACTGTAGCAGCAGCAATGGTCTCATGTTAAACACTACTCGTCAGTCCCAGGCCAGGAGAGCTTTACTTCTTGAATAGTACGGGTGGTATGCTCTGTGCTCTTCACGTGACAACAAAAATAGGAAGAACCTACACAGCTACGGTAAAGTGCCAGCAGGAGTGTTCCCCAAATGTCGAGGAAAAACTCCCTGCTCTCATCTCCAGCCCTCATAACTCTGTGTATCAGCAACGTGCTGAGGGTGCCCTTATAAACTGATGACATGAAAGTCCATAGAAAGAAGGGAGGTAAGCGTGGCACCAGGATCCGTACCTGCTAGCAGCGTACAGTTCCTGCTAAGCAATATAGTCCCTAGCTACAGTGCAGTATCTTCAGCCTCTGTCCCCAAAAGTAGCTAGCCCGTGGGTTGCAGATCAAGCAAATCTGGTGTTTGAGGTCAGAGGGTGGGAGAAAAGCTACTTTGTGCATCAAATACGCGTGATACGGCCATTGGGGAGAGGTACGAGATGGGAGGCAAATGAGCTCACCAAGTGCAAGACCTGTGCTATAAGCCTGGCGATCTCTAAAATAGCTATACTATTTAAAGAGATACCACCCTGTTCTTTAAATTACTAGGAGGGTAAAGTGCAGAAAAGGAAAAATTATCCAGTGAAATCACATCAGAAAAGTAAAATTAGTTGCAGGCAGAAGATTTACTAAATTGGTCTTCTGGTTCAGAGTTTTTACTAAAATACTTATTTTCTCTAAGTAAGAGAAGCACTTATTGTTTCTAACAAAAAGGAAGAATTTCCTGCTTCTATTTTTCATGCATACAAAGGAACATATTTAAAGTAGAAAAAGCACAGTCTGCAACAACCAAGCGAGAAAGTAAATTAACTGCAATTTATTCTTAATGCAAACTTCAAAATAAGAGATTAACTCATTGAGTATATTAATTCATTCTTGGAAATCTTGCATTCCTGAATGCCTAAGGATGTCATAGGGTAAATCTATTTATCCATCAGATCCAACTGAATAAAATATGGATGTACATCTCGTATTCCACTGGGGTAAAGTTCATTGTACTTGACAATGCTTCACCATATTAAGGGTGTGGCAGTCCAGAGCTGAATTAAAATGGAGAAATGCAAACATGGCTGATAAGTATAAATAAAGCTGGAAAAATCAATGCTAGTCCCTTTTAATGGTTACAAAATTACATAAAATTAAATGAGTTGCTGGTATTTTTACTGCTAGATGGATGAAAAATACATGCACACGCTAAGAGCTATCTCCAGCAGGTATAATGTGGTCTTAAAATTAATTCTGATTTGAACACTGACTAAATTAAGAGATTTTCTTTTTTTTTCTCAGTAAATTCTCAGTACCCTCAGGTCAAATACGCTCACAAGTTTAACTCGTAAATTCAGGGATTTTCCTGTCTGTCACTGGTGCAAATTCAACCTGGTATCTGGCTAACCAGCTGGATACTTTCCCAATGTTGTCGTCAAAAGTAAGTGTTGTTCAAGACAATTTAGGCCTCTGTAGTACTTGAACATTTCATTGTTGTCCAAGTATGTCTCCAGTGGCTCTTGTACAATCCCATTGTTTTACTGGCATGATAAACCCACATTTGCATCCCACAGAAGTCAATGGAATTTTATCAGATGGCCCCAGTAGGCAAAGCAACGAGTTGTTGGGTCCTTCCGTTTGCACCAGACTATGGTGCAATATATCAGCCTTACAATCCTGTAGTGCTTGCACAGACAAAAGCATGAAACCAGGCAGTGGAAATTTGGCCTGCCATGGCTTGCTGAACTGTTTTCTAAAGATGCTAATAATCTAATGGTCTTTTGTTTTGCATCTCTCTACGCAGGTTGTTTACATCCAACACTTTTGATGTTATTAGTGATGATGCTTTCATGGGCCTTCCTCACCTAGAATATTTGTGAGTGGACAAAAGTATATTTCCTGGCATTATTGAATAGAGTGGGTGGGCTTCCAAGTTCCAGGCATTGCTTTGACCAGAATGACTTTACGACCCGTTACAGGTTCATAGAGAACAACAGCATTAAGTCAATTTCAAGAAATACTTTCAGAGGACTGAAATCTTTAATTCACCTGTAAGTAAAGTGGTTGAATATATTACTTAGTATATTTAATATAGCAACTGAACCACTGTGTTGTTGAATTTCACATTTTTATATATAGCTGTTCACATTTGTTTAAGTGGTATTAATAGTCATTTAATTAGAATGTTAATCTTTGTGTTCCCACCAAAGACTTCCAAACTGTGGTGTGTGGAAGGCCAGGACCAAAACAGCTTCCAAGCAGTACATGTTTGGCAGTACCTCTCTGACATTCTCTGCTCAGAGCACTGGGGATTTCCAGCTGAGCGTGTAGAAGCAGGGGGAAAGCAGGATGGGTCAGGAAGCTTGGCACTGACGAGGTGAGTCCCATTTTGGGACTTGGAGAGGAGGAAGGTGGGAGTTGTGGTCAGCACTGAGGTGCCATGGCGGTGAGAGGCTGAGGGGTGGACACACACCTCTTCCCAGGTACCCCAGTTGGCATGGATCCAGGAGAATATCACAGCCATTCCTGGGACAGGCCACCACTGTCTGTACCCATGTCTACTTCAGCCACTGACCGTATCCAGCAGAATTTGACCAAATCGAATTTGAAAATTCCCACCCAGAACAATTTTAAGTGGAAGAGTTGCAGCAAGACACATCTATTATGACTTACTGATCCACATCTTCCACTTAACTGTAGGGCATAGCAGCCTTTAGACTCCAGCAGGATTGGCTTCAAAGCCCTGCACTGCACCCTGTCCTCTCCTGCACACCAGCAAGGGCATCCCACGGTCGGGATCTGTCACATGCTGACACCCGGGTCTGCTTAACATTCCTTGTGTTGCTGCTCAGCCCTTTAGCTATCCTGGAAACCTGGCCAACCCTTGCCCTCCAACATGCTGCAGCCCCCTTGCTGCATTAGCCGAGAAGGGAAATGAGTCCAAGGCCCTCTGGATGCTGATGTGGCTGTCAGGAGCAAGGCTTCCCGTGCTCACACCAGCTAAGGCACTTCTCACGCTGTGCTCAGCAGGTGAAACACATACTGGCAACAAATACCTGTAGCATTTCACTGGGAACACAGGAGTAGCATCCTCACGCTCTCAGCTAGCAAGAGAGTTTTTAGACAGGCTTTTATCTCTTATCTTACATCAAGTTAATCTTTTAGCAAGAATTTTATTTTAGCAAGCGATAAATTTATTGAAAATACAATAAGTACTGTAAGAAAACGTAAAAAATACAAAAATACTGTTAAGAAAAGGAGGCTAAAACATCTGGGGCATGCCCGACATGGGTTTATACCCAGCACTGAGCATTTGCATTCTGAAGCATATATCTTGGGGTGTGTGTCATAGGCAGGGGAGTGGATTCTGACCTTTTGGCCTTAACACAATAACCTCCACGAGGGTTTTAAAACGGGGTCATTTAACTTTTTCTTCATATATTTTGTCACAGGAGAGAAAGCAAAGGTTCCATTTTAAACAGTTAATGCATAAATATAATAGTTGAATTGCAATTCACCATATCCTTCACCACATAGTAAATGTACCATAAAACATTTTACTCTTCCCTTTTTGGTCAGAACAGACAAGACTCACAGCTGGCTGAAACCAAGCCTACTGTGACTACTTGTGTAGATAAAGCTACTTACAGAATGGCTTTAGGTCTGAGGAAGAGGAAGGAGAGAGGAGAGGGAAAAAGGTATATAAACAGGATGTGCACGTCCCTTAAAAATCCATATTAGGGGTATAGACATAATTATAGTATTGTTAAAAAAGGCAGATAATTGGGTAAGGCTGGTAACTGGGACCCTATCTTCAAAATATTTGTGCGCATGAATAGCTTTATATTCACAAATGGGTCCAGTACATTATTTATCATATTCATTTACTTATTTAGTAGCTGTGGCTGCCAGTGAGCAAATTGCTTTTCTAACACAGAAGAAGGCACAGTTTCTTCTCCACAGAGCACACAGTCCAAGAGTAACATCTTGTCTTGCCTGTTATGCTGGTTTCTGGGGCTGCTTCACCAGTTTCATAAGAGAAAACATAAGCAAAATATGGAACCACATTTGAGGAGCCACTGCGGTTTGCGTGTGGTTGCATGCACATTTTTGGGACATAGATTTGTGCACCATGCTGCTATTGCACATGGAGTGCTATTCATGAAGACAATGAAAAATTTGCAGAAAATAACTGCAAATGCAGATCCATTAAGCACAGAATGTGACTACTTTAATCTGCTTGCAGAACCACTCCCCACCCTTTGGGGAAAATTGTGCATACATGTTAAGAAAAATCATTTGGCACCCTGAGGCATTTCTCATTTAAGAAACAAGAGGGTACTTGTGTACATAAAATACATTAAAAAGAATCATAGTAAATAAGCATACAAATAAGTTCCATGAAATGAGAGATGAACTTTGTTCTATTTATTCTGTTCACTTCTTTTTCACAACATAACTTTTTTTGCAATGCAGTAAGCTATCCAAACGTTTGCATTTTTATAATGCAATTAACTTTGATAATTTGAGTGTGTCCTTATTGTCAAACAGAGCCATCTAGTATTTATCGTTAGGCAGCACAATTTATTTTCTGCTCAGAGTAGATTTAAGAACAGAAAAATTAAAGAAAAATAGCATTTTTTTTTACTAATTTACTAACTTAGTGTCAAAATCTTACACTTGGGATTGGACAATAATTTCTATGCACAATATATAATTTTGATTGCATTTCCTTCAGAACTGTGACCATAAGTTTAACTGCATGTTTGATTCAACCTTTACTCTCTTATTATAAACAAATACCACATACAGGACCATCTAGGAAAGCCAGTGTTTTCTAATATATAAGTATGCTTTTTAACAGTGGAATAAAAAATGCATAATTTTCATCCAAAAATTGGCAAATGCATAAACCTTGTGTAAATTTTTCTGTCAGACATACTCTCATGGCAGTGGTGAACCACTGCTACTTACAAGTACGTCATCCCTTTCAGTTCGCTATATAATAATATATAAAGAATATATATGGCATTAAACCTGCCTCAGCTTGCAAGTCTCCTTAAGTTTCCCCATATGACTTACCTGACTTTTAAAAAAACACTCTTGAGCATAAAATTAAGCATAAGTGAAGCACATGATACATACACCAAACAGTATTACAATCAGATGTACTTTGAAAGTGGTGAAGTCAGAATGGACTAATGGCATCATCCCATATTTACTATTCCTGATAAGGCAAACACTTAATTTTAAATGAGGCAGCAGACCTAGTACGTCTGGGTTTGTTCTTGAATTCAAGTATGCGCCTAAGTACTGGCTTTGCTTGGCTACAGAAATTTAGTTAATAACTAACTTCTATGTTTACAAGTGAGAAAAGAAGAGGTTCTAAGTGTTACTAGCTACAGATTCTAAATGGGATCTTAAACTAGAATGATTTCTTTCCATTTTCATTTCTTATAAGTAATAAATATTTTTCTTAATCAAGAGAGCCATAAGCCATACCCTACAACATTATTCTTTTCCTGTCATGCCCTCAATGACATCTCAGATGAACCCAGACCTTTGGTGGACTCACACAGACATGTCTGACTGAAATGTAATATATTGCTTTTTCAAAGCCTGCTTACCTTTCCTTGTCACTTTTACTAGCTAGAATACTCACTGAGTTTAAACAAGTTTTCCCAACATTAAAAATTGGGAATTAACAGCAGGTTTTTGCTGGTCTCATACACACATACTCACACACACAGAGGCACATTCCAGGAAAGAAATTCATGCTGATCAGCAATTTCTTGTCTATTACTGCGTATTTCCAAAAACTATGAGCTAAACCTAAGTCCAACGGAATGAAACCTAGTATGAAGATTTTCCTTCCAGAAGAGATACAAGAAAGTGGGGAAACTGCAGTAATATGAACACCATGTATTGGTGTCTCCTAAGGAAAACATCAGTAGATCCAATCACAAGTAATTGTTTTAAAATAATGGTGTTGGCAAAACACCAGAGGTGATTGCACTTTTTACCCTGCTAAGTGAAGTATTGTAACTGCTGCAAGGCTGCTGAAGAGTGAGAAAGCAGAGGAAGGCATAGCATTTTAGTGGAAGAAAAAGTCACAAAGTAAATGAGCTATTCTTAAAAGCAATCTTTCAGAACTGAGTGCTGGAGAATACCAGGGTTCTTTACCTTAAGAAAAAAAAAAACCTTGCATTTTACATCTTGCAAAAATGTGTAATTTCATGAACTAGCACTGATACTGAAGTGTCTTCTTTTACAGGAGTCTCGCAAATAATAATCTCCAATCACTTCCAAAAGACATATTCAAAGGCTTGGATTCTTTAACAAATGTGTAAGAAAGCAATTCATTAATCTATTAATTATACTAAAAATATAAAGAGGTGATTTTAGAGGACATTCTAACTATGCAAACCGATAGCCAGTAATAGGATCTTATTACCGGGTAGAGGCTACCCAATAGGGGTAGGCTTGGTTTTTGTCTACTGTTGCTGATAATTTGCTTTAGTATTGAGTATTCCACCAGTTACGAAGATAAGTAATATTGTTAGTAGTTATGTAAGAGACCTGCTTGTTCATTAAGACTTAGTGAATAAGAAGGAAGTATCCTTAGGGATGCATGAGAGAGCATGGCATGAGGGGAAGGTGGAAGATATTTAATGGAGTAACATTTCTATGTGCAAATAATTTCTGGGAAGGCTATCTTTTATCACAAAAGCATGCGTCTTAGTAAGTACCATATCCCATACTAAATCTAACTGCAACCAAACCAAAACATGAACTTGTTTAAATATGTAACTTAAATACCAGTAAGAATACAAAATATAGAGAAGCAGATAAATCCTATCGTTGCTTCACTGAAATATGTCCTGTTTACAACACATCAAATTCTGGTTCACCTGATTTGGGATAATGAGCACAGAACATCCTTTGCTGGCTCCCTGTATTAACAAGGTAGGCTGAATTCATGGGGTAGAGCTGCAGCAGTAAGATGTGGAGATGGTCAGTGTATCTGGTCGCATTACTTGGCGTGACTGATCATGGCCAGGTGGTTACACAGTCTGGTCCTGGCGCTTGTCTGTTCCTGTACATACGATCAGAAATCTGACTGAAGACAGCTGTAAAAGACTTGAACAGAACTCCTTTGCTTGTGTCTCCTAAAGCCCTAAATGAGTATATCTAAAGGAGACAGCAAATACTGACTGGCTGACTGTCAGGTTACATTAATTCCAGTTTTGTTATCTAGAATGCTCTTATTGAGAAAGGGTAATTCAAAAGAAACAACCTCCCGAAATATGGGGCCAACAGTTTGGTAGGCTTTTCTGTACCTCTAAACTTGGGGAAATCAACAAAAATTTCCTACTGATCATCAAGTTAAGTTCTTCTTGATTACCTTAATATAATTAAATCCGCGTGGGTTCTGGTATGTAGATTTAGCTATGGGTCAGCACAAATTAAGCCAGAAAGGCATCAACTGAGAATAAGTAAGAGGGCACATATTTAACAAAAGCCCAGTTTGTTGTTGTCCTGCAAGGAGGAATACATCAGCTGACTGCTTATTTTCAATGCATGATTTATTTGTTGTAGAGATCTTAGAGGCAATGCATTTAATTGTGACTGCAAACTGAAGTGGTTAGTGGAATGGCTGGGCAGCACCAATGCAACAGTTGAAGACATCTACTGTGAAAGCCCACCAGAATACAAGAAGCGCAAAATCAATAGCCTCTCTCCGAAAGAATTTGATTGCATTATTACAGGTAATGTGCTTCAAATTATTTAATCTTGTTAAAGTCAAAGCTATGTATTTTTTTATCCTAGGGTCCATTTTTGCAGGAAGTCTGCATACTGGATGGATCTTCCACTAAAATCAGTATGAATTCCATACAGGTGTAAGCCTGACATGCAAATCACTTGGGAGTGGGGTCTTATATTGCAGCTTCTACTCAGACTTTAATATGCTATATAAGGATTTGGAGAACTGGAACATAAAACAGCACCTCTTTTAATTGAGAAAAACTGAAAAACAAGTTGCAGTGCTCCTTTATCAACAGGAAAATTGGACTAGTGATGAAATACTGTAATTTGTAATAAATTGGTTAAAAACATCTGTTAAGCAGATGTTTTTTCAGTACAGTATGGAAAGTATCTCTGTAATTATTGTATGTTGTGTGCACTTTTGCAGAATTTGAAGTTTATCAGTCCCTGCCATACCAATCTCTATCAGTCGATACTTTCTCATACATGAATGATGAACATGTGGTTATTGCTCAGCCTTTTCCTGGAAAATGCATCTTTNCAGCCTTTTACTGGAAAATGCATCTTTCTTGAATGGGACCATGTAGAAGTGATGTTCAGGAATTATGACAACATTACAGGTATGAACACTGCTCAACATATAACATTACAACAGCTGATCCAAAAAGAGGTGCTAACCCTGTCTTTTACTTTTCTTTTTATAGGTACTTCAACTGTTGTGTGTAAACCTATAGTTATTGACAGTCAGCTGTATGTCATTGTCGCACAGCTGTTTGGAGGCTCCCACATATATAAAAGAGATATTTTTGCTAATAAGTTTATAAAAATTCAAGATATTGAAATCCTTAAAATCCGAAAACCCAATGACATTGAAACTTTCAGGATTGCTGAAGACTGGTATTTTGTTGTTGCAGACAGTTCAAAGGCTGGTTTCACCACAGTTTACAAATGGAATGGGAATGGATTTTATTCCCATCAGTCTCTGCACGCCTGGTACAGAGATACTGATGTGGAGTATCTTGAAATATCTGGCAAACCACATTTAATTCTGTCAAGTAGTTCCCAAAGACCTGTAATATACCAATGGAACAAAGGAACAAATGAATTTGTTAAGCGTTTTGATATCCAAGATATGGAAGATGCATATGCAGTGAAACATTTCAAAGTGAAAGAGGATGTATACATTTGCTTAACAAGATTTATTGGGGACTCTAAAGTAATGAAATGGGGTGGTTCAGCATTTCTGGATTTACAAAGGATGCCATCCCGAGGGTCAATGGTATTCCAACCGCTTCAGATAAGTAATTATCAATATGCCATTCTTGGAAGTGATTATTCTTTCACTCAAGTCTATTATTGGGATGCTGAAAAGGCAAAATTTGTGAAGTTTCAAGAATTAAACGTACAGGCACCAAGATCTTTCATACATGTCTCCATCGATAAACGAGATTTTCTCTTTGCCTCAAGTTTTAAGGGAACTACATTGATTTATAAACATGTCATAGTTGACTTAAGCGCATGACACTCATAATTCTGAGATTACACAAGACTTTCTACCATAAGTGGACAAAATGAACTAAATGCATGATGACTCTCTTATCTTACTTCCAAATGAATGCCTTTAAAAGTTGAGATTGCTAGAACAACGTATTACTAGTATCTTCATCTTTAATTGTCAAGTCTAGTGGTGTTGGAAGTTGCATTTTTTAACAAAAAGAAATTAAATTAACTGTTCTTTGCATCCACAATATGTAAATACGTGTGCAACTGCATCTGTTGCTATAAAGAATATTAAGATGTAATTTTCCATTTATTTATTCACCTGTTTGAAACAACTGCCAAATAAAATGTTTACATTTTGTGTCTTTCACATTCCAAATATTATTTTCAGGTGATACTTTTTATTTGTGTATATATTATACACATATAAAATAAACCCAAGAAGGCATATTGCCCAGTGCAGTGTTGTACTGCATGGAAGATGCACAATATCAAAGATCAGGTGGGTTTTACATATAACAAGGAGTTCTTGGTAAAAATACAGCATTGAACCCCAATCCTATAAATTGTCACCTGGACATATCCTTGCATTTATGTGAAGCTTTGCTGATTTAAACAGGACTCCACCCAGAAAAAAGCGTTCAGTTATATAGATCCGGTTGTAGGATGGAGGGTTCAGTTACATAGATCCAGTTGCAGAATGGGGCTTTGTACTGTGTATAGCTGGAAGTACCTGATTTTCTAAAAAATTACAAAGAAATCAACAGAATAAAGGACAATGTAAAGGTCTGTCTTTCTCCACCTCATGCTGAAGCAGCACAAAACAAATCTCTGGTATAACTCTGGGGTTGTTACTGTGCTGAAAGCTAGAAGCACAGCTTATTTTTCAGCTAGCATCATTTCTGTATCTGAACTGTCACACATCACTTGCATGAATTCTGTGTGTCCCTGTCAAGTCTTTCCACTGTAATTGCAATTATTTAATCTTCAGTGAATTTATTCATTATTCTGAATGAAGCTAGTGAATGTGAAGTCGCTTTTTTCCACTGTCTTGCAATGAAGTTTAGTAACAGATACTTCTGAAATTAGGGAACTCTGAATGCAGCAGGACAAATTCAGTTGGTGTACCACATGCAACTCCAGGAAGGCTACCTACATCTGTTAAATTACACCAAGTCTGGATTTGGCATGAAAATCTATTACAAACTCAAAGTTAAAATAGCCTTTTGTTTACATGCATCTAGTGCGTCACTTGTGAGACACCTATACTGCTGCTGAAGATACTTTGGTGTAGCTCAGGAAGAGAGCTCAAGTTGATTTTAGACACCTTTGCACTTCACTTGAAGTTATCAAGCCTTGTGCTCCAGTGCCATCTTTAAAATATACATATGAATACTGTGTGTGTTTATACACATTTCTAACATTTCTAGCATTCACAGACATTGATTGGCAAATAAGACTTATCGTACTAAGCTAATCATACAAGCTGATTCTGCAAGCTGGCTGCTCCTTGTACTCACAGAGACCCCCCAAATGGCAGAGCGTTAAGGTGCTGCTGAGAGCAGCTGCAGCAGAAAAATAATCATTAAGAAAAAAGACATATAATGTATATTTTAAGAGGCCAGTCCTAAACAGTATGCTTCTGTAATAAAGAATAGAGTTCTTTTATATTAAATGTTATTTGAAAAGAAAAAAACCCCATGTGAACAATACCACTCTAGTAAGTTAATTTTCTGATGCCTTTTTATCCATAGCTGCATATGCTCTGGTCAGTATTTGGCTTAATAACTACCTATTCCATAAGTATTTACAGTGTGACTAGAAAGATTTCAAACTATGTTTCACAGTTGAAACCTCCAAAGTTGTTCTTAATAAATACATTTCCAAAAACCCTCTCGATAATTCATCACTTGCTTGACAGGTTTCCTTTATAAATTTTTAGCTTTTGTATGATTTCAAACCCAGATGAACCCAAATAATCTCTTTTATTATTTCTCAATGTTGGCTTCACATCTGTGATTGTCAGCTCAGTTTGTCCATCTCCTCTTCAATCCACCTTGCATGGCAAAGGAATGAAATAGAAAGTCATGAGCCAATCTCCAATCTACCAGCAAATCATGAAGTGTTTTCTACTTCATCTTGTCTTTTGTTTCAGTCTTTTACTTAAGGTCCTATTGAATTAAGTGCACTGATTTTGATCTGATTTCTCCCATTATACTTGTCTATGTGCACTCTCTATCAAATTATATAGATAATGGCTATGTATCCTTCTCATTAGGGACATACAATGGACATCTGGCTGAGTTTAACTGGAGTTGGATAACGTTGCTAATCTGCTACCAACATTTATTTACAAACACTATACCCCAGTACATTGTCTCACAATTGTACCTTGAGAAGGTTATGTTTCATGGAATTATATTTCAGAGCCAGCCAGCTACATGCCCTATGCTATAGCAGTGCTATGATTATTTTCCTGAGTTAATTTATTCTGAAATAATATGACAGACTTATGGGAATTCACTGTTATTCCTGGGTTTAAAGGAAGAGTTTAAAAGCCTGCAAGGGTGTGAGTCACTAGAATTTTACATTCACAATACCTGTAAAACTAGCCACAGTACAGTGGAGGGTGGTAAGGGATTAATCTGCTGGGTTAATCTGCTGAAGTATGCAACTGTGTTATCAGTTTGGTTGTTTCTTCAGGAAATTTTACCTGTAGTCAAGCACCAATGATTTGGGAAGTTCTTAATGCCTATGTCATTTCTGGAAGGTCAGCTTATCACTATAAAATGGTGAATCTAAATCTGTACTCTTTTGAAAATCCCTTCTTCTATTCAATTTATGTCAGGTGGAGGTTCACAGGGACTACGGCCAGTTTTTTATTGTGCAAGTATAGCATTTCATTGCACCACATAAGGAATGGGGGTATTTTTAGAACAGAACTCATAATCCTTAACGCAGAAGAGCGTAAGGGCTCATTAGGTGGCTCCCTATGCTGTTCCTAATTTCAGAGACTGGACATTTTAACAGCTCCTCTGAGCATAAGGCCATATTCCACCCAGGTTCTCTGCTCAGTATTCCTTCTGGCATCAGTGGAAGTCCCAAACAAAAACCAAAATAGAACCTTTTATCATGTATACATTGATACTTTTTAAAAATGTTGTTTAAAAAAATCCCTTTCTTTCAGCAAAGTCTGTGTTACTTGTGGCTGACTGGTTGTCTTCTGTGGTTGTAATAGAATTTCTAAACTCCCCAATCGTTTTGTTTATGACTGACAGAGTATGTAAAGTACTGAAAGTATTATAGAAGATAGTATGGAAGGTTATTAATGGATACTGCTGTTCCTTGATGCTGCTTAGTCATGTTAATGTCTAAGACAGAAAAAACTGTTAATTGAATTGTATTGTATTCCTACAACTACTTCATTATATTTTTAATGGAGCACAAATATGAAAGAGTATACACTTCTCTACTCTGGAAGGGAGATATAAAATACATTCAGAATACCTGATATCACACCACGTGTAGCTTTTTTTTCTTTGTCTGTTGTAATGTCTAGGACTTGTGGGGTTTTTGTTTCTACTTATTTTCCATTGAAAAAATATTCCAAAATGCACTCTTCCTACTAAAAAGAAAATTCAGTAAGGAAAAATCTCATTCTGTAAGGTAACAAAACAAACAGAAATAGGGACAAATTGTATTATGGGTTTCGAGTACACTTGAGGATGGGAAACAATTATTAGCATAGTTAATAATATGTGTGATATGCTTTGATATATTCTAGTGGGAAGCTAAATGTCTAACAGCTGTATTTATGTATATGAGCATTACAATATATTGTGTTAGTATTCAATGGAAAATAAAGAATATTTAAACCATAGAAGTAACAAACAGTCCTCAGACTGTTGATGAACACTACTGATAATAGCACCAAGGGAAAACAGAGAGGTCAGCATGCCCAAAATGGTACAACTAGGGACAGAACATAAGCCCACAGCAAGTCTCAAGAGTCTGTGAGTCTTCCCTTTCAAGGAAATACTTTCCTTACCGTGAAACACATAATGTGTTCCTCCCCAGCAGGGACCCCTGAAAATCCAGATGATCACCCAGGTCTTGCAAAATATAGCAAGAGGCTTAAAAACTTAATGTGCTACAGCCATGATCTCAATTTGTGGCAATTTTTCCTTTTGACATCCCTCCATTACATCAGTCTCAACAGCAGTGACACAAGTGGAGCGTTAAGCAGGCTGCCGCCCACCGAAAGGGCCAGGGCCCTGCCAGGACAGGACACAAGTTAAGCCAGGTTCAACAGATGGAAAATGCAAACCCAAACACTCAATTCACTCACCTGTTAATACCTCCCCCACTGCCTACCAGGTTTTCTCTCCAATTTGCAATACGTATTGCAAACACTTGCAGCTACCTGTCATGTGCCTGCAAGCCTTCTGCTCTCATACTTGCTGATCTGGAGACCTGAGCGTGGTAGTAAAGCTGTGATTTAGACTCCTATTGATTAGAATGGCTAAACATGTTTTTGTGGTTGGGAACTAACTGGTAAATGCTGAGGTCTTGGAGGGTTCGATTCCTCAAGACTGAGCTGCAGTACACCGCCTGACTTATTGCTAATGGCAACTTTTCTTCATTACTGATGACTCTGAATTCTAATGGCTGGTGTTACAGGCATGTCTCTGTTTGTAGTTCACTTAAACAAAGTGCTCAGAGGGCAACCTAACCCTATTCCCATTCAGGAATTTTTCTGAAATGAACTATAGCTACAAAGACCTCCAGTGTGCTATACAGAAGCGGTGTTGTATTTGTGCTTTGGGACTTTGAATTTCTCCAATTAGTTATGCTAGTGTAATACTTCTGTCTTCAAATTTGTTACAGTAGAAAGCAATTTGCCCCCAAATATGCATATTTATATTCACATAATTGTTTATTTATTCTCCAAATAAACTGAAGTGGATGATGGCAATAATTATGTTACTGTTCCCAATCTCCCATTCATGAAATCGATTTTTGAATTCTGAAAAGTTGTTTTCAACTCAGCCTTACTTTATGCTTCCTACTGAATTATTTCAATTGAAAAAGGACTTTTGACCCATTCTCACTTCCTGTTTGAAGGCCTGGATAGCGACAGTAGTATGTTAGCAAGTTGTCAACCTGCCCAGATGGTGAATATCCAAGAATGCTGAAAGAGCTTCAGAATAAACAGGCTGATCTGCTAAGAATACAGAGCCCTTAATTAAAATCCATTTATGTGCAGAAGAACTGCAAGTAACAAATATTGTGTCTATTTTTATAAGAAGTTCATGGGATAATCAGTGGGGTTTCAGACCAGTAATATCTGCATTTATATCTGGTCGAATATCTGAAATGATAATCGAAAATGGAATTGTAAAATTTCAGGAGAAAGTAGGTAACTAAACAAGTGGGACAGGCTGACTAGTGAAGTTCAGGGTCCAGAAATGCAAAATATTATACATAGGAAAGAAATGCTTGCAAGGTTTAAAATTAGCAGTATAGAAAGGCAAGTTACTGTTGTGAACAACTCGGCAAGACACTGATCTCAATATACAGCTACAGGAAAAAACAAGTAAGGTTACAATATGTGCAGGGTAGTAGGGAGAATACAACACTACAAGTTTTGGCAAATCAATGCTGTTGCCTTATCTGAAATACTGCATGCAGTACTAAAGCAGCCATCTCAAAAACCACACTGCAGAATGATT
Source organism: Pandion haliaetus (assembly GCA_013401275.1). Taxonomy (NCBI): domain Eukaryota; kingdom Metazoa; phylum Chordata; class Aves; order Accipitriformes; family Pandionidae; genus Pandion; species Pandion haliaetus. The sequence continues at coordinate 63,050 of VYZV01003289.1, read as the reverse complement.
AAGGACTCAGGGAAATATTGAAAAACTCATTGAAGGTGTGGAACAAGATGACACCAGACTTTAGCAGACACCAAGCCATAAACCAAAATACTTTCCCCTCCAAATTAAACTGTAGCATTCATTGCAACAGGCAGTTGTTGAGAACAAGAACATGGCATTCAGAAAAGTCAAACGTGGACAAATTACATAAAAATGTATTTCTCTTTTTTTAGTACTTAAAATAGTTTCTAACTGTTAGGGAAGAGGAGGTTCTTTGGACTTCTGTCAGAAGCATCTGGCTGTAGCCATTTTGGAAAAGAGGACAGCCAAGCAGCTGGATAATGAATGTGCTCCAGTGTGGCATTTCCTATTTTCAGTCCTTGAGACGCATTGCTCACAAATTAGCTCAACTTCATTGCTGAGATTCACAAAATAAGATATGTAAGATGTACATATGAATTCACTGGTCAGAAGCATTTACAATACTGAGAACATGAACACTGAAAGAATCTGGAAGATACGGGCAGCATATATTTTGAGGATGTCAACAGTAAGAAAATTCTGGCAAACTATTTGCAAGCGCTTGAAAATGTAACTGCACAACTTTGGCTGCGTTCAGCTATGTAAGTCCTGACAGACATAGACTCCCCTGGGAAGAAGAGAACTCAGTCTTTTTATAAGCTTATTATTAAGAGTTGAATATTAGAGCTGTAGAAATACTAGTTGCAAAGTACCTTATCATTAACCAGGTAATGGTATTGCCCTGTGAGGGAGTAATTTCTAAAACACAAGAACAGATTGCCAGTTTTGGAAAAAAAAACAAAAAACCAAAGAAATAAACAACCCCAAATTTCACAACTTCCAAATAACTGTGAAGTCTGAAAACTGTACCCTGCTCTCTTTTGTCCTCCATGTACAATAACATAATGATGCTGCCCATTCAGGATAAACACCAGTAAATATGTTGCTCCAGAGCACAAACCAAAAGAAGAAAAAGGACAAAGCTGGAACAGAAACAATAGTTTGTGGTCAGGAAATCTGTTTAGTTTTGGAAAGTTTAATTGCACCTGCGAATGTCTAAATTTTCTGATATATAGAACATTACTGAAAAGAGAACAACCTCTAAATGTTTACATTTGAAGGCATCAGCTACCTGGATTATAAACTGCAAACACCAATAAAAATCCACTATTTTTAAATAATCCATATGTGCTGGCATTAGTCCAGTCTTAAACCCTATCTCTAACTTCTCCTTAGCCCTATTTAAGATAACAGTAACTCCTCCAATCTGAAGTCACTTCAGGGCCGAGACCAAGAAAAAATACCTGGTATAGCAGCCGCTAGGAAAGCTCTGCCTTTCTATACAGGGTTCTGGAGTACATCAAACTGCAACAGCAGTATGATAATCATATTTTATTAGCTTGAACCAAATAGGAAATGAATGCTTGTTCCAGAATTACAACTCATTTCAGACTTTCTGTGAAGTTATTTTGAGAGCAGTGACACTATCAAAGGACCTAAGAATAAGAAAAAAGGAAGCTAAATTCAACTGCCTCTCAAAAAATCCTACTACTGGTGTGGTTGTGACTGTTGTCTAAAAGTATGCATAAATGTAACCAGGTAAAACTGCAAAATAATCAGTTAATTCAATGACATGAACTGTAAAGCGTACCTGGCAAGACTATTACAAATAAACTATGCTACAGTGATACCACTGTATACAACCACAGCTCTCAAGACAGTAAATTGCAAAGTTCTGTTTTTCTGTCTGAGAGTATCTTGTAGCCCTCCTTGTGCCTGTGCAAGGAGCAGGCAGCCCAGAAGCTGCGCTTGGAAGAAGGGAACAAGCCCATGTGTGCCGCAACAGTGACAATTTCCTTGACGTAGAGCCACGGAGCGGAGGCACTCCTCCCAGAGACAAGGACAACTCAGCAGGGTCTTGAGGATGCCAGCTCTTGCATTTTGGAACATTCCTGGTTTTGCTGGTATTTCAGAGGGAGTAATCAGCTTGCATGTGTCATCAAACCCAAGCTCACTTAGCATCCACTTGCTGGGGAGTCAGGAACAGATTGCAGAGAGATCAGCACACTCTGCAAAAGCTTGGTCAGCCCATTCCTGAGGGGCTGCCACACTGGCACTGCTAGCAGGATCTGAGCTAGCTGAGGTTACAGGGACATAAAAATAACCATTCAGAGTTAGACCAGGGTTCATGTGCTCCGATATCCTGCCTACTTGGCCAGAGGTGATGCTTATTAAAAAAAAAAAAAAAAAAAGTATGAGAAATACAGCATGATGATTTCCCAGGATACCCTCTCAGCCTCCAGCAAGGAAGGAAAAGAAACCATGCTTCCTGCCTTAAGGAAGTATTCTTGTGGACACCAAAAAAAAAATGCCTAGAATCAGTAGATTCTGCATGCTTGGCAGCAGCAGGGTTTTCTTCTATAATGAGGAATGTAGTTACGCATTGCAGCTCTGGGAGGTAATGAAGGAGCACTGACTTCACTTAAAAAATAATGAAAACTAGTAAGACCCCACCTGTATCTGTGACTCTGACAAATGGAAAGGGTTTTAAAACCTGTGTTGCAAGGTTTTCCTCCCATGACACCAAGTTAGGGTTGCATTTCAGATCATTCCCCTTACTAGTACAAGAAACATATTAGAACATACTAGTACAAGAAAATTGAGAGGAGCAGGCATTGCACTAGCGTGTCAGAACAAGACGAGAGGTGCACAGGCTGAATCATGTTAGTGTTTTATATATATACCGTATGTTTATATAAATACAGAACATAAACAAGTTTACTATAAACAATATATATTCATATATAAAAATATATATATGTATGTTAGAGTCCCAATACGCTAACACTGATCCATCACCCGTGACAAGGTTATGTACAGCCAAGGAAGAATAATCTCCTTCAAGTAAGGCATGTAAACGAATGCTTAATAATTACAGGAGCTGCAAGTAAGAAAGTTTCCCCCTTCCTGCCCTGCAGAGCAGCCCCAGGCAGATAGCTTACAGAATAGGAAACATACTGTGTAAGTGCCAAGAAATGCAGCTGATTGAAATAGTTCCCTCCCCTTCTGTGAAGATAAACTATACATTCAGTCATTCCTATTGCTGTAAAAAATCAGTTAAAGTGACAGTGGAAAAATATAATTGAACAAATTATCTTATTTTAACAGCCACAAATGCCATTATAGAACAGAAAAAAACAAAACAAGCAAAAATGATCACTGGTAACTGTAAGCAAGTTCCACCTTCCTCCACTCCTCCTTGGGACCTCTAATGCTCCATGGAACTCAAGCTGTACTTCTACTATCTGATTTTTGTGCTGTACTGCCGGCCAGAAAAGAAATCTCAGGAAAATCACCATGAACTTTAAAGTGATATAATTTTTTATTTCACCTTCTCGTCTCTCCACAGTGCTGACTGCTATGAAGGAAGAAAATACTTCCCCTTGTCTACTACTAATTCTTTGCCTGAGTAATTTAGAAAGACCATGTATTTCATGATTACATTATTTCTATTCAAGCATGTTGCAGAATGGTAACTGATACCTGCTGCCTGCTCCTCTTTTCTCTATCTATAGTTCAGAGAATATCTGCCCTTCCCTCTTCCAAGCCCTTTGGCTTTGGTAGCTTTGTTGAACAAGCTTATACAGTAATCTCTGCTATACATAAGTGGCAATTTGCACTAAATAACAGGAAAGGTTCCTAGGTGATTTCCAAGAACTCCTCCAAGGAAAAGGTGGAAAAAAACAAGTAAAGTTATCAAAATTGCCAAACACGATTTTTTGAAAAATCCAGAAATTGGGATGGATTTGGGAAATAATTTTAAATGAAAAAGACGTTGGGGGCTGAAAATGTTGAAACATTAAATTTAGATATTTCCAAAATAAAACATTTTATTTTGGAAATATCTAAATTTAAGCAACTACCAGGAGGAGATGCTTACCAGGAGAAGCACCTACCCAGGGCAATCCATACATAAATGCTAGCATGCTCATTTCTTCTCTTCTACAAATGCCATAAACGTTTGGGGTTTTTTTCTGGATTCCTTGTTCATTTTCTCTTATTTTATTTTTGTTCACTGTTCATTTCTGTATGCACTGCATGATATTACTCTTTACTCATAAAGAGTTATTCAAAGGGAACAGAGCTTTAGTTAGCTTTATAGCTAATCTGATGATGTTCTGCATTCCTAGCAATAGTACTGACACATCAGATCAGAAAGTACAGGGAGGGAAAGGGAACATGCCAAGGCTGCAAGCTCTTCACTGCCTAAATGGCCTCAATAAAGAACTGAAAAGGGAATTATGACAGTTACTGTGTTACAGCGAATCCATGTTCCTCTAGTATAAAAAAAAAAAAAAGGATATGCACTTTCCTGGAAAATTTTTACATATAGTGAGGACTCAGATACCCTCAATCAACCAAATGAAACAATATGCCTGAATAAAACACTACCCACAGTTCTTTTACCAGAAAGATTTTTCAGGCTTTCACATTGGTTGCTTTGCCAAGTTTATGTTGAAAATATAGATTCTCCTAAAGAAGTAGAAGTAATAGCCTTGACAATGTATGTTTTATCAAGCACTGCTAGTTTGAAACATTTAAGAATTATGTTCATTACCCTCACTGTGTCACAGTATAAACACATATATGTGTATGCACCTAAGATACACCTGAGATAAAGGCACATGGGGTCTATACACATATATATATAAATATAGAGTTACCGTTAAAAACTCTGTTCCTTGAGATGAACTCAGTTAAGTTTTGCCTTTTTAGCATGGCATACTTTTTGCACGATAACAACAATCTGTAAAACTTCACTGCAGTAAGACAGCAAGTGCTGCTGTTTTCTCTGAGCACCAGGGCAAATACCTGAATCATAGAATCATAGAATCATTTAGGTTGGAAAAGACCTTGAAGATCATCGAGTCCAACCATCAACCATGCCCACTAAACCATGTCATGAAGTGCCTTGCCTACATGCTTTTTGAGTACCTCCAGGGATGGTGACTCACCAATTCCCTGGGCAGCCTGTTCCAATGCCAGACAACCCTTTCAGTAAAGAAATTTTTCCTAATATCCAATCTAAACCTCCCCTTCCACAACTTGAGGCCATTTCTTCTCGTCCTATCACTAGTTACTTGGTAGAAGAGGCCAGCACCTGCCTCACTACAACCTCCTTTCAGGTAGCTGTAGAGAGCCATAAGGTCTCCCCTCAGCCTCCTTTTCTCCAGGCTGAACAACCCCAGTTCCCTCAGCCGCTCCTCATTAAGACTTGTGCTCCAGGCCCCTCACCAGCTCCGTTGCCCTTCTCTGGACACATTCCAGAGCCTCAATGTCTCTCCTGTAGTGAGGGGCCCAAAACACAGTACACAGTACTTGAGGTGCGGTCTCACCAGTGCCAAGTACAGGGGGACGATCACTTCCCTGCTCCTGCTGGCCACACTGTTTCTGATTCAGGCCAGGATGCCGTTGGCCTTCTTGGCCACCTGGGCACACTGCTGGCTCATATTCAGCCACCTGTCAACTAGCGCCCCCAGGTCCTTTTCCGCCAGGCAGCTTTCCAGCCACTCTTCCATAAGCCTGTAGCATTGCATGGGGTTGTTGTGACTGAAGTGCAGGACCCGGCACCTGGCCTTGTTGAACCTCATACAGCTGGCCTCGGCCCAACAATCCAGCCTGTCCAGACCCTTCTGTAGATCCTTCCTACCCTTGAGCAGATCAACCCTCCCTCCCAACTTGGTGTCATCCGCAAACTTACTGAGGGTGCACTCAATCCCCTTGTCCAGATCATTGATAAAGATATTAAAGAGAACTGGCCCCAGTACTGAGCCTTGGGGAACACCACTTGTGACCTGCCATCAACTGGATTTAACTGCATTCACCACAACCCTCTGGGCTCGTCCATCCAGCCAGTTTTTTACCCAGCAACGAGTACACTTGTCTAAGCCATGTGCCACCAGCTTCTAAAGGAGTATGTTGTGAGAGACAGTGTCAAAGGCCTTACTGAAGTCCAGGTAGACAACATCCACAGCCTTCCCCTCATCCACTAGGCAGGTCACCTGGTCATAGAAGGAGATGAGTTTGGTCAAGCAGGACCTGCCTTTCATGAGTCTGTGCTGGCTGGGCCTGATCCCCTGGTTGTCCTGCACATGCCATGTGAGCACACTCAAGATGAACCGATTCATAATCTTCCCCGGTACCGAGGTCAGGCTGACAGGCCTGTAGTTCCCTGGATCCTCCCTCCAACCCTTCTTGTAAATGGGTGTCACATTGGATGCCAGCAGCCACCATTCTTTACAAAACTTACAGTGGTTTCGCTTGTGGCATAAACACATTTATGATCAACAAAACCAGTACTACTGTTCATTTTCTTGTCTACCAGTGAGCTACTAGTGGTTCACTTAGATGTTCATGTTCTTCAGTGGACACAAAATGATAAAGAAAGGGAAAGAATCAGATAGCTTTTCTATTAAGAGTTTAAAATAAAAGATTTTTTTTTTTGTCCAAGCTGTATTGGAATAACAGCCTTTTCCACGTGCTTAAAGAGAACCAAAAAATGATGCAATATTTTTAATTTAAGGATCACCATCTAGATTTGCATAAATTCTTCAGAAGTTTATGTGAAATACAATAAAGAAAACACTAAGCCTACAGTGTTCAGTGTACATGGAAGATTATTAATTTATCCTTCCATGAATACTAGCTACAGAGACTTGATTTCTTAGCAAGCAGTGTAGGTAAGCTATCTGAGGATAGAAACAATGCTGCATGACCTTTATGTGACCAAAATCAGCTAAGCAGCACACCTTTAATACTGGATTGAAAGCACATGAACAATTATAGAAGCAGAATTTGAATATTGTCCTGCTTACTCAGTATTTTTCAATTGTTCAGAAGTAATAAAAAAAAATATTTCATTCTGAAAACCAGTATTTTGTTACATATACTCCTTACTTCTACCTGAATGTACTTGTCTCAATACTTTCAGTTTCCTGAACAGCAACTGCTAATACTGCAATCTGAAAAACGCTGTTAAAAAGAGCCCCAGGATCTCTCCATTATATTGACTGTAATTGCAGGATTCCCTATTATTACAATGTTGTAGCCTATCTCCTATTATTGTAGTACTATTCAGTACAACCACCAACTCAGGAGGAGGAAAACTGCGATACTCTGAACACGCTCTTTGACACAAGATTAAACGTTTGTACAGCAGTTGTATATGTATGTGGAAGCAACTTGTGGTGATGGCAAAACTGAATATCATTCACTGTCCACCTTAACAGGGAAGCTGAAAAACACAGGCCTCTTCTAGCACATAAGATGAACATAAAAACCAGTAAGACAGGCACTGGAATTTCGATGGAGCAGCAGCAGCTCATCTTGACCATATCTCCACTGGGCTGTGAGACTACAAGGGCTCATTCATTTCAATTTTTTTTTACTGTGAGGGTGATTGAACACTGGAGCGTGTTGCCCAGGGAGGTGGCACAGTCTCCATCCATGGAGATATTCAGAGTCCTGAACTCTAGCTGACCCTGCTTTGAGCAGGGGAATTTGGACTAGACAACCTTTCAAGGCAGCAGATGAGCCCATCAACCTCAGCTATTCTATGATTCCCAAACAACTCTGGGTTGACCAGAAGTTTGAATGAATGACCGGGACAATGAAACTCCTTGGTGCTGCAATAATAATCTGTTTTATGGCATTCAGGTGCAGGGGTAAATGGTTATTACGATGCACTTAAGAGTTGGATCCATTTCAGAAGCTGATAAAGTAATTCTTATCTATTTTTTTGTTAAACCTTTTCAGAAGGAAAGGAACAAATGCAAGTTTATTATTTATTGTGTTACTTCCTCTGCACTAGCCTATATTAGTTTTAAGGAATTTATTGCTAAACAACTTAAATCCCAAATGAAGATTTTAAAAGTGGTTTTACAGAATAAAAGCCATCAATACGGACTGCTGTTTAGATTTAAATCTTCTACTATTTTTATAGCTTAAGCAGTACATAACCGTGCTGGCACAGCTATGTTAAGATCAAACTGGGATAGAAGTCACCAGGGTGTTCCACGTGCACTACCCAGGAATCCAGCCTGTCATCTTTTCCACCGGTGCTCTGCAGAGCCCTTAGTGTTGCCCTTAGGTGGGGCAAGGAAGGGCTAGTTCAGTTTCAGGGCTCTGTGGGTTGATATTATTTAGTTCTCACAATCTCCAAGAGGCAGCAGTGTTTCAAAAAGCTTATTAGGATAGCTCAGCAGTGGATAAAAGAAATGATGTGATAGTGGATAAAGTTCTTATAATCTCATAGAAAACTCCCACGGTTCTCCACAAAACTCATGTAATTGCTTTGTCATTTGTGCCTGTTAGACTTTCTGAAAAGCCACTCTGAGGAGTCAGAGACAGCACTTGCAGGCAGGGAGATGGAAACTGAACACCAAAGGATCCCGCACCAGGCACACAGACCCACTGGTCACCCAGACCAGTGATTCATTACAGTACTTTACTAAGGAGCTGTCAGGTCTGTATCTCAACCTGCAATGAAGCACTGGCTTGTTCCTGGCATTTATTATGACAAAAACTGTCTGCCTAAATTCTGGATGAGGATGAGAATATTCCTCCTTTGAAAAGAGTAACCCAAGAAAACTCTGAGGAGAGTGGTGATTATGCAGGAGAAGGTGGCTCCCTCTCTACATTTATGAAATTATGGAAACCAGATAAATGCCATTCTAGCTGGTGCTGCAGTTTTATTTTCAAGGGCCAAATTGCCCAAGTTTACCAAAGCTTTTCTTATGGACTTCGCACTCAGGAAAGATACTATAGGAGGTCCTTACTGCTCTACTGTTGGTTGCAAGCTAGCAATGTGCTGGAGAAAGGAACAGCTAGTTCTGAGCACCGTATTACACGGACGAGGCTTAATCTGTACTTGAAAGGGCTGCATAAAACATTGACCTGTCACATTTATGCAGCTACTTAATTTTCCAATCTAGGGCAGCGTGACTGCAAATTACATTTGCCTACTGGTTAGTTTGGGCAGCTGCAACTGCTCTGTCATTTTGGAAGTGCCATCCTTACTCAGAGATGAGGGTTGTACTTGACTAGCAGAACTTAGAAGCTCTCAAGCTGAGACAAGCCTGGCAGTTCCACGAGGAGCAAACAGAACACTTTGTGTATCTTGGCATAAACAAACACTGCCTTTAGATGTTTCCTCTCAAAGCCAGACACAGGGGGGCACTGAGGGGGTTGTTGCAGAGTCTCTTTAAAACTCTCTGCAGCACACTATTTGACATTGTGGCACTTAAAAATTTTACTTTGGGTTTCATAGTGGCAGTATTATAAAATGAATACATAATCTGCATATTTTTAACAAGGTATATAAACAAATAGCCAGAAATCATAAGAACTCACTGAATTTTGTTCTGTGTCTGTACTATGGATTAAATGTTTTGGCTCTGGTTTTCGTCACTGAAGACTCAAGCTAGCCAGCTGTTTCTGCTGTTGCTGACTACAGAGGTAAGTCACCTAGCGCCTGTGAAGATAGGCCTTAGTCTGAGTGCGTGTGCTCTGCAAGCCTTCCTCACACTGGCTGGCCAGGGGATGTGCCAGGTCTTCCTCCTAGAGACCTGCGGGATTGCCACCCTGGGATGGCTGGTGAGAGGCAGAATCTCCACTGCTGTCTTTCACCGAAACTTCTCTGGGGAAGGACAGCTCTAACTTTGTGTTGGTGATTCATGGAACAGTGACCTGTGAAAGCTGCCTTGGAGTAGAGAGAAGTCCAAGTTTCTTGGGAGACCAGCAGGCTGCCAGGTTTATTTGTAACTCCCTCTCTAAATTAAACCAAACTCTGAGGGATAGGGAAGTGCATCAGGCCAAAGTAACTTAATTAAGGGCGTCTGTTTGGGAAATTTTGCTGGCCTGATTCTCCCTTTTGTGGCGCATGTAGCGGCCGCTGCATCTCCACAGAGGAAAGATTTAGTAAAGCTTTCAATATAGACTTTGTAGAGGACTAGGCTGATAGGGGCTTTAATAGAAGTTTATATCGAGTGCAGCAGATATTTACTTATTTTCTTAGTTTACAGCAAGAGGAGTTCAGATAATGTAAATCTTTAGAAAGAACCAATCCTGATTTCAACACAAACTTTTAAATTGATATATTTTCTCTTTTTTAATAATTGATATAACACATCTAATTTTTCATTAAGAATAATTTGGGAAATAATTCTGGTCATATTAATCAAATGCTAGCTCCGAGATAATGAAATACTTACGGCCTCTGGTGGCTTAGCATAGGCTATAAAATGTGCTAAATCAGAGACAAGGAGAGCTTGAAATAGCTTTTATGAGGTAGCTTGAGGGAAAGCTTGAAATAGCTTTTGTGAAATAGCTTGGATTTACCATTTAGAACTAATTTTGCTAAAGCTATAGATTACATTTCCCCATGTTAAGAAAAAAAAAAAATCCCTGCAGGTTAATTTATGCAGCTAAAAGATGAGTGTGAGCATCTCTTCTTTGAATAGAAATTCCTCCCTATTTTAATTATTGATAACAGCTCAACTTGCTCAAAAGGGAAGAACTCTAGCATTTGGAATTTATTCTGGTTCTTTTTCTCTGCACTTTTTGGGAGGTAAGGAAAAGGGGCTACTCTGTATTTCTTTGCACCAGCTCCCCTTTCCGATTCCCCTGCCCAAAGCCATAGGTGGCATTGTTTTTTTACAGAAGACATACCGCGAGAAGGTGCTTAAATGATTTTTGTACCCTACTAACAATCCTGTAAGGCTTTTCATATGCACACAGAATGACTAAATCGCCCACCAGGTTCCCATCTCCATTTTGACCTCTGTGAATGCAGCTGCTGCAGGCAGCAGCTCTTCCAGAGAGAGATGCTGCTGCTGCTGCCACCACTGCTCGCTGACATGGCAGTTAAACGTTAATAGCCCACTGAAGGAAAGCCGAGCTATTTAAATCGGTGCGGAGATTGGACCAGTAGGATTTCAAAATGACACACGGAATATAGAGAAGCTGTAATAAAAGCTCAATTATCTCGATGCAGATCCTGCCCGTGAGCAGGCTGATGAGCCGATACTGTGAGGTATCAGTCCCTTCTACAGCAACAGTTACGTACTTTTCATTTCAGGCGCTCAGATGATGCAACAACGCCCCTAAAGTAACTTGGCGTCATCGTTTTCCACAGTTTTACTTCCCTGCAAGCGCACCGCCTCAGAAAGTTGCTCAGCAGCAGCAGTCGCGGCCTGTGCCGCCCCGCACCTCGCGGGCCGCCGGGCACCCCCACCCCCGGCCACACCGAACGGTCGCCCGCCGGGGGCCAGCTCCGCTCCTCTCTCCGGCGCGATGAGAGCTCCCCCTCCCGAGGCACCGGAGCCTCGCTCCTCCCCGCCGAGCCCCGGCGCGGCCCAGCCCCCTCACCCGGGCAGCGCTCTCCGCCGCCCGTGCCGTGCCCCTCTCGGGAGGCCACCGGGGGCTGAGGGGACGCCGGGGAGGAACCGTCAGGGCGCTGCCTCCTGGCCCGGGAGGGGCGTTTGGCGCCCTCCGGGCTTTCAGGCAGGTATCTGCCCTGGGAGGAGGACTAGCAACCCGGCTGTTTCCAGGCGGGGCCTTGACTGGGAAGGGTGGTTAAGCCGCGACCTGATACAGCCGCTCCGCGGGTGCACGGCGCTCCGCAGCGGGGGAGGGAGCCGGGCGGCGCTGGGCGGTGGCACCGCATGCGCAGGAGGCCAGGTGCCTGCCGGCTGTGAGGAGCCGGTAGCGTCGCGGGTAGCCCGGCGTCCGCATGGTGCTGTGTCAGGGCGGTGAGGCCGCCGCTGTTCCGGCAGCGAGCGGGAAGGAGCCGGAGGTGCCGCTGAGCCGGGAGGACGGTGCGGGGCAGCCTTGCCTGTGCCCGGCGCCCGGCATGGAGGCGGTGGGCGCCGAAGAGCGCCGCGTTTGTGGCTGCTGCTCGGGCATGTCCTGGCCGCGCTGCTGCAAGGCACCTGGTGAGGAGGGGGAGTCTGGCAAGCGGGGCAGGGGGGGCAGCGCTCTCCTGGCTGGGCTGCCCGCTCTCGGGGTGACGTTGCCGGCGGGGCGGAAGAAGAGGACGAGGCCCCGCGGGTAGCGGGGCTCGCCGGACGCGGCGGCGGGGCGCGAAGCGAGCTCGGACGGCCGTAGAGGGGGGCCCGGCACCTGTGCCGGCCCCGACGCCGGCTGCCCGCGGGCGGCAGGCTGCAGCCCCGTCGTCTCCGAGCCGTCCCCGGCTGCGGCCGCTCACACCTGCTGCCCGGCGGGGGACACCGGGCGCCCTGCGAGCGCGCTCGGGCTCGCTCTCTTCCTCCCCCTGCTCTTTACCGGACTAGCCGGCCCCTGGTGA
>VYZV01003289.1:30812-46279 GCA_013401275.1 Pandion haliaetus | reverse complement strand
TCATAATCATACGAGTAGTCCTATAGTGAATCACCCAAACTAGTCTGATGCCTCCAAGAAGTAAAGCCCACTAACTCATGTAGAACTGTGAGAAGTTTTGTGTCAGAAGTGGTAGAGCTCATCTCTTATCTCCTGTTTTAAGAAAAAAAGGAGACCCGTGGTGGTCAGTGAAACATATTTTCAAGGTAGGTCTGGTAAATACATGTAGTATTTGTATTTGTTTCTTTTGCTTCCTGCATCCACTACCACAAGAGTAGCTAGAAATATATGGAGCACTACAGTATGTACAGCCACTTGACCTGAGAAATCTTCTAATAGATTATTTTTATTAACCGGAGTTTATCTGTTGCAGGAACCAAGAAAAAAGCTGCGTGTCCAGGACTTGGTCTGTTTTATACCGTACTGTCTGCCTTCCTTTTCTCAGTGGCCTCTTTATTTCTTAAAAAAATAGAAGATGTACATTCAGTGGAAGTGAGTGCATTTCGATGTGTTTTCCAAATGGCATTTGTTCTTCCTGGTTTAATATATTACAAGTAAGTGTAGCAAATGTTTAAATTTAAAGCTATTTCTTAAAAATAGACTTAGAATTATCACTCACTTAACTCAGATTGTAATATTACTTTAATTCAGACTTCAATTGCATAACTGCATTGTTTTGGATTAGTTGATAGTTTCTTAATACAATTCAGAAAACTGAAAATCTTTGACTCCCTGAATTGTAGAGGTTTCTACAGGGATTATATCAAATGTTTTGATCTTCCATGAAGTGGTGTTCTTAAAAAAATAGAAAGTAATTTGTAGATACTCTTGGGTTGTTTTGCAAGCAAAAAATCAATAGGTAAAAGAACAGTTTCTGGACTCTGAATGTGATTGGGCGTGGTGATGGGAATAAATTGGTCTGTGATCAGACAGTTAAAAATACTTTGATATTTGAGATAAATCCCTCATCTAGAGAAGTGTGTACAATCCAGAAGGGTGTGTACATTTAAATGTGATTGGATGTTGGTCATGAAATAAGCAAGCCAGTGACATTAACGTGACATTTCTGTTTTTCAGAACGGGGTTTTTGGGACCAAAAGGTAAAAGAATTTTTCTTTTCTTCCGAGGATTCCTTGGCTCTAGCGCAATGATTCTTCTCTACTATGCTTTCCAAGTCATGCCACTAGCTGATGCCACTGTTATAACTTTTAGCAGTCCTGTTTTTACATCGTTGCTGGCATGGATCTTTCTCAAAGAGAAATACAGTATTTGGGATCTTCTGTTTACCCTCTTCGCAATCACTGGAGTGGTTCTTATTGCCAGACCACCATTTCTGTTTGGGTCAAACGTTACAGGGATTGAAGGAAGTTACACAGATCACCTTAAAGGAACTATAGCAGCGATTACAAGCACAGTATCTGCAGCTTTGACTTTTGTTATACTAAGGAAGGTGGGAAAATCTGTGCATTATTTTTTGTCAATTTGGTATTATGCAGTCATTGGTTTAATTGGATGTGTTATAGCATTGTTTGTTATGAATGAATGGCGTTTACCATACTGTGGTAAAGACAGGGTTCTTCTAATATTAATAGGCTTGTTAGGGTTAGGGGGTCAGATATTTCTCACAAAAGCATTACAGATAGAGAAGGCTGGACCGGTAGCCATAATGAAAACAATGGATGTAGTGTTTGCTTTTATTTTACAAATTCTTTTTCTCAATCATTTACCAACTTGGTGGACTGTGGGAGGTGCCCTTTGTGTAGTAGCTAGTAGTTGTGGAACTGCAATTCGTAAGTGGCGACAAAGCTTGAAAAAAGCTAAACAGAACGAAATCTAACAATACAGACACTAACTCATTACAGAAACAAGCAATCTTGAAATACATATACAATATTTATTTTTATTTATTTTAAATATCTCAATTACCAAAATATAGTACCAAGTTATATCCAATAAAATAAGTTGATTTTTAAAAAAGAAAATTGAAGATGTTTTAGCAACTGATTAGGCATATGCTTTTCTTATATTTAGGCATGCAAATATGAGAAGTAGAAAGATACTTGAAAGTTGTTTGCTTCCTATCAAAAGTGGACAACAGTTTTTTGGCGATTATTTTCCTAAAGTTCCTGATTCTTCGCTTCTTAGACCCTTTCTCTATTCTTCTGAGCAGTGCAAATCAGTGTCTCAGGCTTACTTAATACTATTCTGCGCTTGATTACCAGAGGGATTGCAGTACAAAAGTTAGAAGGGAACAAAGAGTTATAATCCTATAAACACCCAAGTTTTATAGAACAGATAAAGCTTGCGTATTTACAAGCTTTCTAATTTTTTTTTTTTTCATAAAATAGATGCCAAATGGGGATTTATTTTTAATTTGGATTCTAAAAGAACAAAGGCTATTTCATCTTTCCAAGCAATATCAAGGGAAAATTAACTTGTGAAAATTATCTATCAGCTTTGCTTTCTTTTAAAACAAATTTTAAATGTTTGCACTTGCTTTACAGGCATAATGAAACAACCTAATCCCTTTTTTAATGTGATTTTCCCAATAAACATGTCTTTAGTTGCTGCAGTCTCGGTGATGCGAGACAACAGTTAATTGTATACCACTTGTAAATTAGCCATTTCTTGTGGTATGGAATGTTATGCTGTAGCTGCACTTTTCTTTATTCTATGCAAAAGATTATATTTTTTAGATATTTAATATAGGTTATTTTAAATGCTGCTTATGACCCTTTTGTTTAGATCCTTTTGTACAAAAGTTCTTTATGAGACCAAGTGTAAGTCTTCTTGGCCTTCATAAAGTTAGGAGGATTTACAATAAAGCATTTGCCTATATCCTAAAAATTTACAAGAGTGCAGAGTAATTGCAGTTTCAGAGAAGATGCAGGTTGGCCAAGGTCATAGCAGAGATTTTACAGAACAGGTTTGAGGAGAGCTTGGTGGGTGGGTGGAGCTATGCATATGCATCTCATGACATGGAGGCATCCACGCTACATCAGGCAGTGCTAGTGGGCAGCTACAGCCCCATTTCTCCAGCTGGCCCTTTTGAATCTGCACTTAGTCACTTCTCTTACACATCTCACTTTTGTAGGCTTTATCTTGATAGCAACAAATACTAAGAAAACAGGCTTGTGTTAATGATCTTAGTGTCCTTCATGTTTGAGGATGAATATATGTTTAGTGTCAGGTAGAGGGATTTTCCCAAATGGAATCTTAGGTACCTTTGGGTCTTGTCTAAATAGTGCTTAAAGAAAATTTTAACTTGGGTCTTTATTTGGTCCTTTGTATCATGAGGTGGTTTTCAGTTATTTACTCACTTTAGTGTTTTTCTGAAGGAGAATGCTGTGTTCTGTAGACTTGATAAATTTAAAAAAAAAAAAAAAAAAATCACTAAAGGTGGCAGATGTTTTCTTACTTTGATTTACTCTAGTCACATATCTTTTCTTTTGCCAATAAGCATTGCATCCCAGCAGGGCACACCTACGGACTTGAGTCCTGAAGGACTGGAATATGTATAGTACTTTGGGATTCATATGGGTGTGAGGAACCATCTTTGTGCAAGATTCTGTATGTAAACCAGCACGCTGAATCCATATACATTTATGGACATGAGCAGACTCACTTGAGTGATAGAATCAGTTCCTGCTTATAGCTGTCCATTCTTTGCTTCTCCTGAAGGCTGAAGTTCAGCTACTGCTGACAAGGTCAGGAGTAGTATGAAGCTGCTTTTGCATCTCTTTAAAGCTTGATGTAATAATAAAACTCCGGTTTGGCACCTGCTGTTCAGCCATCACTGCCATTGAGCAACAGCTTTCAGGGGAGGGAAGGGAAACGGACTGCATTTTTTACTGCTTCACTTCATGTTTAATATGCATGTGTTTGAATTGACACTTACAAAGGTGTGGTTCCAAAGCAGTTCATATTGATGTCAACTTGGGTTGTGAGCTGGTCCTGCTCCCTCCTGTTGGCTCAGTGCTCAGGCTTATGTGGTTGTGTGGTGAGCTGGGAGCTGATCCAGCTACATAACTTTTTAGTAAGGTTGTTGGAGAGGGCAAAACCAGAGTAGCCTGAACTTGATGACAGTGTGAAAACATTAGGAAGGGACATTAGATAATAGTTTAAATTACAGAGTATGAATGCTGCTTTGTCAGTACAGAATAAAAATAATGTGGAAGCTTATATAAAAAAAATCTTTAGGTCATATGATTTCAATGAATCTTGTTTACACTTAGAAGAGAAGAGCAGCCTACTGAGGAAAGGACTGTTTTCTTGCCCTTAACAAAGCTAACCTGAAATCAACAACCCGATACAAAGATTGGTAACTTTTCTCTCAAGTTCTTGCAGAAACTCTTTCGATATATTTCCATACCCGTAGTGCCAAAACCCCCAGATGATTATTTTTTTCCTTTGTCCAAACCTATAGGGTTTCCTTTTGGCTCCATCTACTTATTTCCTTTTGCTGTTCCTAAACCTTCCTAAATACTTAAGTTGTTAAAATAATAATTTAAACAAGATCCTATGTTGGAGAACATTGTGTTTTTTGGAACATTATTTTGATTTTGATCCATCTTTTAGAGAATTGTTTAACTGGTGTGAGAATGAAGGACTTTACTAGGGCTTCTCTAGTCATAAAGCATGACAAGCTAGCTTCTATATCTAGCTTTTCTAGATGATTTTTGGGGGTGGAAGACATTTAAGCTTTAAGTTTTTTCAGCCAGCTCCATTTTTAAATTTTTCTTCCTCGCAAATGTAGGTTAAGTATGGATACCTGAAAATGTTGGGGTTTTTTTAATTGAAAATATTTCTTACAATTCCTGTTATGATGGTCAAACTTTTTTTTTTCTTCCAGAGCTTAACAGTTTGAGCATCAGAACGAAACTGGCTGAGCCTTGATTCTTTCAGATTCTGATTTTTTCCTTTTTTTTTTTTTTCTTTTTTTCTCTTTTCTTGGATAGGTTTATACTTTTGAAATCTTTTTTAGCTTTTTAAGTTTTAATACAGCAAGTTTCTCAGGGTCAAATGTTATTTTTCTGAGCTTTGAGTCAGAAATATTAATGTTCATCACCTGTATTTTTAAGTTTGATAAATGTACTTTTCTAATAGGAAGTCCTTCCTTTGTAATATGGTGGAATGTTGTTGGATTGCAATTGCTATGCTATAAAGTTTCTCTTGAATTTCAACGTTAATTCAATGTACTGATTTCACTGGATCCTGAATAGAAAGAGTAATAGTTAATTATTGGTTATTTTGCACATAAACACAGGATAAAAAGATTAGTTGTTACTGATGCATCACAAGTATGTTTCTTATGTTCTTTACTATGCAAAACACTAATCATCTGTTGTCTTCAGTGGGACTTTATAGCCTTAAAGCCTTATGTATCTGACTCTTCTACAGAAAGCTGATGGCTGAAAAAGCTATGTACTATCACTGTGCAGCAGCCAGTTTCTTTCAGGTTAAGTTGGTTGTCGAAGTGTGCTCCAAAAGCTCTCTAAATACATCTACACTAAGAATTTGATAAGCTTGTTGTGTAGACAAGAGCAGTCTACATAATTCAAATGGATTTCCTGCATTTGTCTAACACCAGGCATGAAGTAACCTCAGCATAACAGCATTGATGAAATAACTAGCTCAATGTGCCATTTTTCCTCTGGAACTAGGTTCTTTCCCAATTCCAAAAACTGTTCTAAGATGGCTCTTCCTGTAATTGATAATGACAAGATGGATAGTACTACCCTTGATCATCATTTAGTATAAACACTTCCCCCCCTGCAGTATCTTCTCTTCCTTGAGCTTTTGTTCAAGAGCTGTCTGTTGGAAGAAAGCTTATTTCTAGAGAGGCAGCCTCTTAAAAAGTTATTTCCTTGCTAACTAGCAGTAGTTAACCAGGAAGAGTCTGTCTGCAGTTTTCTAACCATGGTAGGCTCATCTGTGGCATCAGTCCCCCAAGGGTAGTAGAAGCATGATCTCTGTCCCTGCATGGATTCCGGGTTGGCAATGCTGACAGCAGATGTGGGACACTGACTTCAGCAGGATGTTGCAGTTACCAGCATAATGTTTTTGTGGTCATTAACTGCCTGTCCATCCAAAGAAAAGTTGTGGCTTTATGTTCCTGCAGATGCAGATAACTTCAGGGTGGAACATACGTAGACTTCTATGGTGATAACACTTCTGTGTATCAGAATGAGTAATTTCTGATGTTATGTGAGTTATTGTTTGACAAAAAGGGGGTAAAAACCCCCTCAGCATTAATTAAAGGATTTTTACTATGTCCTATATATTGTTAAATACATGTTGAATGATACGTTTTGTAGAAGTTACTGGCTTTGTTATGTAGTAGTATATTTTTATAGACAATTCTTAAGTACTGAAATGTTAAGAATATTTTCCTAAGAGTTTTATATTCCTCATTGCTAATAAAATGAACCTGAAGAATTAATCTCTGGTTTTGTGTTGATTACTAGAATGTATTTGAATGTAGTGATTGTAAAAGCTTTATGAAATAACTGTTAAATATGAACATATGCCTCAAGTTCTGCTACTATTAGCATGCTGCATCACTTTTTATGCCCTGCAACAAGCTAGAGTTGAAAAGAAGCTCCATCATCTTCCATACAGCAATTTCTTAACTGGAATCACTGTGGCATTGACAGGTCATTTTCCGGTGTCCAAGTGGTAATTTGTTTTTGTGGGTTTTTTATTTTATTTCTTTACATCATGATCTGAATTTAAGTCTTGTCACTTCTGTCACAAGGTGATACTTAACTCTTCCCAGTGCTTCCCATTATCTAGTGTTTCAATAATTAAATTAACTTTTCACCAAAGAGAAGAAAGCAGAAAAAAAATTTACCTTATTTGCAAAATCACCACCATTGCTAAATATTACAAAAAGATTGTAGTAATTTTTTAATTACCCTTATAACAGTGCTTCGTCCTGCAGTGCTGTCTGGTTTTGTAAGAGGAGAAGGTAACAACTGGACAAGGGTATTAGCCTACTTGAGAGCTTTGTGCATGTAATGAATCTTTATTTCTGGGCATGACTTGACTTAGCGTTATAGAAAGAGAAACAGATGAGGGAAGATGAGTTAACATAGTGGGGAATTACTAGCAGTGTTAGCTTGTCTACCCAGCACCCTCATCTTCACCTTACATGCTCAAAAATTAACTCATTGTAGGATGACTTGACACCACCTGTTTCTGAGGCTCTAAAGTAAAGGAAAAGCAAAGTACTTCCAAGAGAGCTTACTGTGCCAGGCATAGGCAGGAGAAGACTAATTGTGAAATAATTTCGTGGAGAAATTTTCCTACTTTCTCTTGGCAGTTCTATAGGTTCTTTGGAACAACTATAAATATATAATATACAGAAAATTAAGCTTTAAGGGAAGGGGGGGGGAAAGAGCTTTTTGGATAGAGAACATTAAAATGTTCCTTATTTACAAATGGATAGTGACATAGCACATGAGATGAGGGATATAACTAAATACTAACACTCTTGAAACAAAGTTCTAGAATGTCTACCCACTCAAAAAAAAAAAAGGGAAAAGGGATCAAAGGATTTCAAAGGAAAAAGCATTCCCCTTGTTTTCCAAGTAATAAATTGCACTAAAGTTGCAAAATACTTATGCGCAGTGCGAGTTATCCCCTTACTGACTTGATAAAGCATTCTTAGAATCCTGAGGATGGAAAACAGTACATAAGATATGATATGCAGATGAACTGTTCAAATAGTTTTCAGTTGATTCTTTTGATTCTTCAATTAGCTTTCTTTTGAACTTTATATTCTGACACTACTGAATGAAGTTTCCACATTATCCTGTCAAGTAGCAGTAGAATCTGGAAAGGATAATGAGAAACTACTTTGTCATCTGAGCTTATGTACTGAGCAAAGGGAAAATGAGATCTGAGTTCTTGCCCTGGTGATATAAAGTGATTCTGGGGTCTGTGAGAGAGGTGGAAAGAAAACGCCTGATTTCTGGTCAGCGAGTATGAAGTTCTTTGTTTTTCACTCTGTATTGTGATTGTTCTGACAGTAGGTGGGGCTGTCTTTCTTAATTTATTCCTTAATGTGTAAGATTAAACCCTGTTAAAAATCCAAATTCACACTTTTAGACAATAGAAGTTTCGATACAGTGTGATGTACACAATGTAAATACCTACATTTAAATAGGAGTCCAAATGCTATTGAAGCACTTAAATGACTATACAGAATGCTGCTCAGCAGACCTCTGAATAATCTCTTAAGCTCTTTTTGCTGATGTTTTAAACTGCATCCTGCACCCCTTCTGAAAGCAAACCATTCTAGAGGGTACAGGAGGACTTTGGCAATGCTCTCTGAAATTCTGGTGAGCAAGGGGGGTGTGGTCCCACCACCTTCATGTGAACGTCAGTGAATTGGGAGGAAATGTTGTAATGAAATTGGACTTCTCATCAGTAATGATGCTACTGGATATGATACAGTCTGTATATCTAGCATATGTCCTAAGCATTCTTTAAAAACAAAAACAAAGCAAAAAAAACCCATCCCTGAAAAAAATAGGAATGACAAGTATATTCTTGCTATTAAATTCTTTGGGGTAATTTGTGATGAGTTAGGATGAATTTAGGCTACTAGTTCTAATCGTGCACAGAAATAGAGCACATACACTGTCTGAGTAGTTGCAGCAGGTTGTAGCTATTGTCCGTTTTTCTCCTGTTTGACAGGGGGATTTAAAAATATTTTCTGTTCCACTCTGATTTTTACCTTAGGGCTGGGATGAGACCCCTACATAGTTGTTGAGCAGGCTCCTGGTGCAGGTGCTGAGGCAGTGAGGCACTATACATCTCCTAGCACCTCATTCCTAGGGCCCTACTGCCAAATATTTCCAATGCCAGGGTTTCCCAGTAACTGTGTTGCTCTGGTGTTGTGGTTTAACCCCAGCCGGCAGCTCAGCCCCACACAGCCACTCGCTCACTTCCCCCAGTGGGATGGGGGAGAGAATCAGAAAGGTAAAAGTGAGAAAACTCATGGGTGGAGATAAAGACAGTTTAATAGGTAAAGCAAAAGCCACACACGCATGTGGAGCAAAACAAGGAATTCATTCACCGCTTCCCATCGGCAGACAGGTGTTCAGCCATCTCCAGGAAAGCAGGGCTCCATCATGCGTAATGGCTACTTGGGAACACAAATACCATCACTCCGAACGTCCCCCTCTTCCTCCTCCTTCCCCCAGCTTTACATGCTGAACATGATGTCATATGGTCTGGAATATCCCTTTGGTCAGTTGGTGTCAGCTGTCCCGGCTGTGTCCCCTCCCAACTTCTTGTGCACCCCAGTCTCCTCACTGGTGGGGTGGGGTTAGNGTGGGGTGAGAAGCAGAAAAGGCCTTGGCTCTTTCTAAGCACTGCTCAGCAGTAACGAAAACACCCCTGAATTACCAACGCTGTTTCCAGCACAAATCCAAAACATAGCCCCATGCTAGCTACTATGAAGTAAATTAACTCTGCCCCAGCCAAACTCCGCAGGTCTGGTCACCACAACAGAGCGGTATGGACAGGACCGGATGGGCTGTAAGAGCCTCTTCAGTCAGACCAGCTGATTAAATGGGGAAGTTACTGTATTGGGTTTGTGTAGCAAGGTTTTGGTAGAGAGGGGCGGTTTACAGGGGTGGCTTCTGTGAGAAGCTGCTACAAACTTCCCCTATGTCTGACAGAGCCAATACCAGCCGGCTCCGAGACGGACCCGCCACCGGAGAAGGCCGAGCCAATCAGCGATAGTGGTAGCGCCTCTCTGGTAACATATTTTAGAAGGGAAAAAAGTTGCAGACAGAGAGAAACGGCAGCCGGAGAGAGGAGTGAGAGCATGTGAGAGGAACAACCCTGCAGACACCAAGGTCAGTGAAGAAGGAGGGGGTGGAGGTGCTCCAGGGGCCAGAGCACAGATTCCCCTGCAGCCTGTGATGAAGACCATGGTGAGGCAGGCTGTCCCCCTGCAGCCCGTGGAGGTCCATGGTGGAGCAGATATCCATCTGCAGCCCATGGAGGACCCCACACCATAGCAAGTGGGTGCCTGAAGGAGGCTGTGACCCTGTGGGAAGCCTGCACTGGAGCACGCTCCTGGCAGGACCTGTGGCCCCATGGAGAGAGGAGCCCACACTGGAGCAGGTTTGCTGGTGCAACTTGTGACCCTGTGGGGGACCCACGCTGGAGCAGTGTGCTTCTGAAGGACTGCACCCTGTGGAAGGGACCTACGCTGGAGCAGTTCGGGAAGAACTGCAGCCTGTGGGAAGGACCCATGTTGGAGAAGTTTGTGGAGGACTGTCTCCCGTGGGAGGGACCCCACGCTGGATCAGGGGAAGAGTGTGAGGAGTCCTGCCCCTGAGGAGGATAAAGGGGCAGAAACAACGTGTGAGGAAGTGATCGTAACTCCATTCCTCATCCCCCTGCGCCGCTGGGGGTGCGTAGATAGAGAATCTGGGAGTGAAGCTGTGCCTGGGAAGAAGGGAGGGGTGGGAGGAAGGTGTGAGATTTGTTTTTATTTCTCATTACCCTACTCTGGTTGATTGGCACTAAATTAAGTTAATTTCCCCCAAGTCAAGTCTGTTTTGCCCGTGACAGTAATTGGTTAAGTGATCTCTCCCTGTCCTTATCTCGACCCACGAGCCCATTGTTATATTTTTCTCTCCCCTGTCTAGCTGAGGAGGGGGAGTGATAGAGTGGCTTTGGTGGGCACCTGGCGCCCAGCCAGGGTCAACCCACCACAGTCATGCACGCTTTTGAGCATAGAGGCACCATGCTTGAAGCCTGGTAGAGTTGGGAATGGTTGTTCCAACTTCAACTTCATTTAAGGGATGGAAATATTAGAAAGGGAGGAGGTGATACATTTAACTACTGCAGCGAGCTAGAAAAAAATACTTGTCAACTTGTTTTCCATTGCAAGGTTGGCTGGAGGATTTTTTTGCTGGTGTTAGCTGGCACTGGTAGGTGTTGTTCTATTTAATAGGAAGTACTGTACAGTTTTTGGGAAGCTAATCAACGTTAAAGTTGAGGAAAACGTTTTTAATATTACTTGGAAAGGCTATGTGACAAATCCATTTTATTTCATATAAAGTTCACTGTAAATCAGATGTTAATATTTACGTCCTGCTTTCCCATTTGTAATTTATTTCTTAAAACAAATATTCCTTTATATTACCATAAAAACTGTGCAGTCGCTATTGAGTTTTGATCCGGAAGTGAAGGAAAAAGCTGTATGCTTTTAAAAAGTAATCCTGATTGTGTCATTTTTTTCATATTACCAGAAGCATTTCATGCCAACCAACACCTTGTAATAGACGTGTTCAATTTCTTCATTAACTTCATCTTTATGTGACTAAGGCCCTATGTTCCACTATTTGTAGTAATGTATGTAGGAAGTCCATACGAAAATGCTTAGATGACATTCTTTACTCTTGCCATATGGCAAAACATTTTCTTCATTATTAAAATTGGAGTGATAAAGAAATACTACAATCTGAAATCTCCTATGGGAGGACTACAAATAGCAAGGTAGCCTTTTCTCCTCCAGAAGCCTGGTTTGCTCATGTGATTCATCTCACTATTTTGCTTTACTTGCCAGAACCACATAACTGTATTTCCCTTGCAGTTTATTAGTTCTTTATCTGTAATAAGGGTGGCTAATTTCAGTTTATGATGTTATTAGCACAGTTAGGCTGTGTTGTATTTTCAGGGAAGGAAGGAAGGAAGGTGGGAAATATATATATATATTTCTTTTTTCTTTTTTAAGCTCTGCAAACTGTAAGATTTACAGATTAGCTGTGTTTCCTGCATCAGCAGGACTTGTAAATTTTAATGTAAATGTCTATCATAAATAATCTTGACCCAACTTTGGAACAGCCTCCTGTATCTCATGTTCACTTGAGGGGGGCAGGGGGAGAAAAGGGAAAGGAAAAGTGTGAAGGAAAATCTTTGTTCTCTCACTGGCAAGTACTCTGTAGCAAAACTGTCCCCATGAACGCTGTCTGCATGATTGGGTACAGATTTAAGGAAGAGAAGGGACAGTTTGTTCTCTGCTAGTTATATAAGAATACCCTTGACAGTGATTTGCTTGCTTCAGATTATAGCTCAAACCCCAGGGTTAGCTGGAAGAAAATAGGAAAACTAGTGTTAAACCCACAATTTTGTTTCTTTAGTATGCCTTTATTGAAATCTGGAAACCTTGCTTTTGAGGTAATGGATGCTACTTTATGTTAGCCTGTAGCTCTCTGGATGTCAGAGTTTTGATCAACAAACATATACTGTTTTCCTCAAGAGGAATATACTTGACAATTTGATTCAGCTCTTTTAAATTTTCTAGAGAACTCTTTGGTCTTTCCAAGTTTTGTGATGTCCACAGATATTTTGTAGCACATTTTTGTAATTTGCTTTTTCTCTCCTTTTATTGTATATTTAGAGCTTCATTTCGGGATTGAAAACATTTATTTGCAGTCTTTACTGATCAGTTTTTGTGAGAAGACATATTTCCTCTTTCATATGCACACTTACAAATATCTTCCAGGTAGGTAATTGATGAAAAAGCATTATTCACATTTCGTTTCTCCCACTGAAATGTTTTTAGTGCATTAGGAACTTCTAGACAGAAGCATGAAGAATTATGCTGCACTTCTTAAAATTACAGCCTAGTTCTCTTTCTCTGGAGGTTAATGGATATTTTTAGGCCCCCTAATTTTTATATAGCTCATACCATGCTTACATACAATTTGCTATAAAGAACAGCGGCTGTCTTCAGTTTCTCACTCGTGCTTAGACTGTCATCTATCAGACGTGGAAGTGAGGGTGGCTACCATGCTCGTAACCTCGAGGGGACAGAAGTATTGGATGTGCAGTGACAGCACACAAAAAGGCGAATACAGCACTACAGAACAGTCAGGACAATGCAAACCTCTCCTAATCCTGCATATAGTAAAGATTAATGTGATTTGGAGGTCATCAATCTTACTGTGCTCACTATCCCCTCAAATGCTCCCATCGATGGACTGTTCATGGGAAAGCCAATGATATTTACAACACACTAGCAACTTAGAAGCTTGAAATCAGGAGGACATACCAACACTGTACTATCTTCAGAAATCCTAGAAATTTGTATTTTGGACAAATGGGTTATCAAGCCCTTCCCATACAAGCCCCTTTCCCAAACAATTTGGTTCTTTAGCAACAGTTTTACTGTCATAATCTGGATGGCAACTTTTCTGCATGTGATCTTAGGTCATTAGTTTAGAATCTGGTGGTGCTTGTGTTTAGTTAAATTATTTTCTTTTCTTTACCTCTCTTAATTTAATTTTTACAACTTTTGTGATAATTTCAGGTGTACTTATATTAGTGTGTTATCACACTTTGAGGAATTTTTGGCTAGCTTGTTCAGGATTTTCAGTATTAGATGCCTCATAACCACATGTATTTATTTTCTTAGCCTTAGCATATGATTCCAAGTTCTAATCAGTGCCTCAGTGTTAAAGTGTACCAGCATGTCTATAAAACACAGCATATGGATATTTTGATGAGAGGAAATTGGGAGATACTGCTTTTATAAACCAGAAAGCTGCAGAGCAGATGTGGAAGGAATTACTGCAAAGAATCTCAACTGGCGTATAAAACAGAAGCTGAAGTTTATTTTGTTTTTATTATAAAAGAAAGAACACTTTACTAAGGTTCTGTTGTATTTAAGGTTACACAAAATTGAGTTGTTCATGACTAGCTGTGAAACTGTGCACTGATGTGACACTTAATGGAACAAGTCAAAATTTTTGCTTTAAATATTTAGTACTAGAAATATGTATTTTTAGAATTTACAGTAAATTTAATAATATTCTCTTTTGGGGGAGAAGGCTATAATAGATATTGCAAAATTCATGTCTTTTTTTAATTTCATGAGCAAAGAGCAAAATAGTGATTACCCTTTTTGCAGTCTGATTGTCTGGCTTCTTTCATGGAAAGTCCTGGTCATATATACTCACTTCTGAATAACTATTAAGGTTAACCACAAGTGTTCCCATACTCTCACATTTTCAACACCTAATCAGCCAGCCTGACTTTGTAGAAAACAGTAGATTATTGTTTTACTTACCTTTTATAGATTTCAGTAAAGCATTGAAGTGCCGACCAGGCTAAAACATGGGTGCTATTACAATCCTAAAAGATTTTTCTCACTTTAATTTCAATTAGTTCGTTAGTGTAATGCTACATTAGAACTGCAGTGAATTACTGTTTGGTGTGAAATACTATTCATGACCTTTCAGAATAATCTGGGCACATAATGGATTTATTTCCTTTTCATAAACCTACTGTTTAGAGCAATATGCTCATTGTTTTTCATTCTGTTGTTAGCACTTCTAAAAAGAAAGATGATGTGGGAAAACCACATGCATCTTTTATGTCCGTAAGTATCAGAGAAATTAGGTTGAATTTATGTATCAATCAAATGCTGCTATTAGTACAACTATATGTTGCTATGACAAACAGCATGTACACACAGTGACAGCAAAACCAATATATTAACAGAACTACAAAGGAGTTTAATCTAAAAAGTGGATTGCTTTTAAATGTAAAATTACAGAATGTGGTCTTCCATCATTGATGGAGAAGATGGATCCTTCAACATATTAACTGTCAGATGCTTATTCTTGAGGGTTTGGGGTTTTTTTTGCTACTATCAAATGTCAAAATCGTGGGCAAAGCAAGACCTTTTTCTTACATGTCCAGAATTCATGTGTGCTAGCAAATGCTAATCAAAGCTGGCAAAAAAAAAGTAATTGCTTACACTTTGGAATATCTGAATAGTCCAATCGTATGTTTTCTTTATAAAATTGATTCAGTTTTATTTTTGCCAGATGCAATAAAATAACAGTTTAAATACATGTTAGAATCCATTTCAGTTCAATAGCTTTTAATGAGAAAAACATCACTAAAGAAATAAATTTGAAAAAGACACACAACGGGGCAGGCTCTTTTAAACACTGGGTTGTATAACCAAAACCGCCTCGGTTTCCTGAACATTGTCTGAATTATGCTTTCTATTTGGAAGCCATCCATCTGCAATAGAAATGAGGGATCCCAGAAGGCAAGAGTGATAAGGACAAAATTGCCTCTGTGTTATGTGACATGGGAGTGAGGCTTCTAGCCCAAGTTAACTCCTTGTAAGATGTAGTTCACAAATTGCCCAGCGAAGACTGAAGATTGATCTAGCCCTATGAATGTGTCCTGGTTTCGGCTGGGATAGAGTTAATTTTCTTCCTAGTAGCTGGTATAGTGAGGGGATTGATGGCACGGACTCAGTGTGTGGATGCTGAGACACTTTATTCAACAAGCAAACGGTTTATGTATTCTTGCAACTCGTCCATGCGCTATCCTTTGCATTATCATTGGTTAAAGGATGATGTCCATGTGCCTTAGCTAAGCATTTAATTGGCTGACTAATAAAGTCCATGCGTTGCTGTTAACTCCCTCAACTTCTT
>VYZV01003289.1:1748-20804 GCA_013401275.1 Pandion haliaetus | reverse complement strand
GGGCGCGGAGGGCTGCCGGCTGCCGCAGTGCCCGGCGGCGGGCGGGGGCTCCGCTTTCGGCCATGTTCCGCAGTCCCGGGCCGCCGGCGGGAGGACCCGGTGGTTCCCGGTGCCCGCGCCCTCCCTGCCTGACCTTCGGGGCTCCCTCTCTTCCCCCCCTTCCTCCGGGAGGGTCCATGAAAATCCCAAGTGCAAAAGTAAATTGGGGTGGGTTGCCCTTATCCCACATGCTGCAGATGGGGAATGCAATTCATCTCTTGCTTCCCCCGTTCTCTTTTTTTTTTTTTTTTTTCCGTCGTGATTGTACAAACAGTTATTTTTTTATGTTAAAGCCTGGCTAATTGTAATTCGGCAAGAGCGGTGTAGCTCATGGGAGATGTGGCGTTGGAAGGAGCCTCTGGTTGCCAGCGGCAGGGGTGATGTCTCTCTCCCCCCAGTCGGCGGGTCTCAGCGAACCCCTCTTGCGGGCTCTAAGCACTCTTTGTGGGTGTTGCAGGCCCTGGCGCCCAGGCATGAAGGGCAAATGCATTCCTTCCAGCTCCAGACTCCTCTTTGGCCTGCTCGGTGAAGGGTGGTTGAGTTGAGTGAGGCTCTAAGTCTGCAAACACTTACAGAAGTCGTTTCACTGAAGTGTTTGTAGGATCAGGACCTAGGTGGCTGGGTGCAATGCTTATCCGTTCTGCTGCGCACTCTTGGGATGCCACCAGCACAGGTGATATGGAGAAGAGCGTATACAGGTGGCTGTGAACTAGGCTTCTGATAAAGGAGGTGTGACAGCTGGGTGGAGTGGTAGAGAAATGCCTAAAAGATCAGCTGTACTTCAAGGGAACCGTCAAATGTCTCGTGTTCCATAGCAGGGCACTTGTGTGAGGAGCAGAACTGGGCTTGCTGTTGTATTTATATGACACAAGTTTGCTAAATATCTCAATCCTTTACATTTTATGTATTTGTATATTTGAGAGGGGATCAAAGAACTTTCCAATTATGAAAAAGCCATTTAGCAATTACTGCAAAGTAGTGACCATTATGTAGTTTAAGAAGTCATGTGTTTCCAACTAAATATAATTGTCTTTGATCCCTGGTATGTCATCCTGTGAAAAGTCATGGCAAACAACCTATGTTTGTGATTGTTACAAAAACAAGATGAAAAACACCTGAACAGACCTGGGATCAGTGAAACAAATGAGGTGAAACCAGAAGGAGACGGAATGTTTTGTGTATTAGGAAATGCTTCAGAGAGAAATGCCCAAGTCATAAAAGGGCATGTCCAGTCTGTGCATAAATTTGCAAAGGATTACTAAAATCGTTCTTTTTTAGTCATCTAAACAGAATTTATTAATGTTCTGCCATATTGAAGTATTACTCTAGTATACTGTAATGAGTTCATTCCTGTTTCTGCACATGGCAAGAAGTTTGTTACTAAGACTTTGTGACTGCAGACCAGACAGTGCGGTTTCTGTCCTCTCAGTTCACATTAATTTAATGTGGTGCATCTTAACCAATAAAAGTGTAGTGTTCAAGTCAGAGTTCCAACAATATAATAAGGAAGAAAAAAACAGAGTAAAACTTCAGGAAATGTGAAAGCCCTACTGCAGAAAAAAAAATTCTGAAAAGTATATTTTCTGGAAATCATAGAACAAGTTCATGAAAGAGATGATAAGATAATTTGACGTTTGGGAGATCTGTAAAATGAGAAAAAGAAATTCTCTATATTTAGGTTATCCAGAAGAATGTTGTGAAACAATTTGAGCTATTTGTAAGTACCCATAGAAGAAAGTGTTTCTTGTTCTATTTAAGAGAAATATGAATATTAAGATCCAGTGACTAGAACCTGCACTGAAATCCAGTATAGAAGCAAGG
Source organism: Pandion haliaetus (assembly GCA_013401275.1). Classification (NCBI taxonomy): domain Eukaryota; kingdom Metazoa; phylum Chordata; class Aves; order Accipitriformes; family Pandionidae; genus Pandion; species Pandion haliaetus. Next base: position 18,944 of record VYZV01003289.1, on the reverse strand, counting down.
CACATATTCAGAAGTGACGGTTGTAACTGTTCATGAAGGGCTGTGGTACATTTATAATGGTTGGAAACATTTAGCTCAAGTTAGCAGCTCTTCTTTCTTGAATAAGAGCAGCTGTAATTTAGCAATAGTTCTTGGATTTGAAACAAGAATTAGTTAAAGGAAGACTTGAATTATAAAGGAGGCAAAAAGCAATTAATTATTATTTCATTAGAAGTCCATGATTTGCATAGAGATCTTTCATTAAACATTGAAACTAAGGTTTTTTTAGTGATCAGCTTAATCTACCTGCATATTTACAAAAGTATTTCTTTAAGATTTCCTTCTTTTAAAACACTAAAGACCACGCTTTGGAACAAGGGTTGTAGTTTTGTTTTCTGTTTGTACAGCCTCTACTGCAAAATGGATGCTGGCTCATGACTATGAGCCCTAAACTTTATGAATTACAGTGATAGTGTTACTAGCAATAATCCATATCTTTTTTGTTTTATATACTTTTCGAAAATACCAGTAACTGAAGCATTGGAAGGAATCGCGCAGCTCCAGTGTGGACAGACTTACTCTCACACCTGTTCACAATGCAGCCATTGATGGTTTCATTTGAGTAATGGCTATCATTTGATTATGCAGACAGCAGGTTAATGGCTGTCTGTACCCTTAGTATGCAGTCTGATTAATTTTTAAATAATACTTTTCACAATGGCTCTGTTTTAGAAAGCTATTAGCATGCTAACCTGAAATCCGTGTTTTCCTTAGGTTAATTCTGTCCCTTCTTGAGCCTTCTTAATCTCATTTAGAAGAGAGTTGTTGCACGTGTACTTGAGGGCCTACATGACTGAGTACATATTATATGAGAGCAGTCCAGCTTACTCTGCATACTGCTTTGTTTGTCTTGGCAAACCTATACGTATAGCTGCTTGTGGGTGGGGTTTCCATAGTCATGGTTCTGCTGGGTATTGGTCATATTTCACTCTGGGTTTTTTTTTTTAATTTTTTTTTTTTTTTTTTTTTTTTTTAGCAAAATATCCATCTACTGAAATGAGACTTGTGTTTAAGAGCTGAGAATAAAGTAGTGACAGTTTTTCTTTGCATTTCCTATATTGGGAGCTCTCTAATCTTTCTCTTCTGTTTTTGAGGCACAGAATTTTGGTTTTTTTTGAAACAGTGGAGTTAATTTGTAAATATGTCACTGTGGGATCAAAGTCTAGTCTTTGGTGGTTTCATATACTCTCTCATACTGACATCTCTGTGCATTAATTAATGTCACTGATTTTAAACTAGGCCATCCACAATACTCTCTTCTTAACTGCCCAGTCATTCATGAATAATCCAACATGTTCAAACAAAAGCTAGACATGCCATCAGTTACCAAAAACGGGTAAACTACAAGAGCTAGAAGGAATGAGCTCAACTCTTCACCAGAATTATCCTTCTTCCAGAGCCTGCTATATTTCTCCAGTTTATCAAGTGTCAATGATGGTGCTGCGGGTGATACCAGCTCTTTCAGTGGATGATTTGAAGTAGCAGGGACACAGACCTTGTGGAGTATGTGACATGCCCCAGGGAGCTGCCTTCTGCATTCTTTACATCCAAAACTTAGGTACTCCGGTGTAATTTTCAAGTATGGAGACAGTGCAGGCTTGAGTCTTGTACAAGGAAGTGTATTCTGTAGGCCAGTATATTTACTGTAATATTTTACTCACAGTAGCGTGAGACATATGGTAATAGTTTAAATAGGCTGTCAACTCTGGGATACATTTTATTCTATGTTGCTCTCAGTAAGTAATATTTAATAATTTGTCACGACACTTTCAGTGGAGCCACCTCATTAAAAAAAAATACATTATTGTATTTTTCAATTGCAACATTTCATAAGTAATTAAAAACAAAATACTCAGATATTTTCAATATTCTTTGTTACTCATTTGAATGTTTTAAATGAGACACAAAAAGTGGAAACATTGAGTGCAAAGTTGAAGCTACCATTTGAAAACATTTATTTTTGGGGTAATGGTTTTATTCTATTAGTATGCACAAGTGCTGCATAACTTGCATCTAATAATAGTGTGTTTTCTTAAACAGATGACTCTCCAGTTGCATTGACCTTGCCTTCTGTAGTAGGACCTTGCTGTCTGCTGTTTCAGACAATGCTCTGATGTGAGACCTCTCCTCCCACAGTATTTTTCTCTGTCTGTGCTACAGCATACAGCAAGAATGCTGCTGCAGGGATCACTGATATTTGAGGTTTTTGTTACACTACATCTTCTTTCTAACATTTTCACAATACATTCCTTTACTCCAAGTATAAAACTCTGTTGCTTGGATTAGGTTAATTTCTTTCTGTAGCAGTGCAAATATCGTTCAGCAGTATTGGGGAAACCCAGCTTGGTTTCCCTTTGGAATTTAGAAGGATAAAAAGGGGTCATGTAGCAGAGTAGCTACTGCTTTGTGCACTACCAACAGTTCACATTAAAGGACAACCTGTAGACTTCCTCTTGAGGAACTTCCTTGATGTGAATGCCTCCTTTTTAATTCCTTTAGAGTTGCTACGATTGTTTTGGATTACAGTGATGTACCAAATTGCAAAGGAAAAAGAAAACCCAGTGTTTTAAAATCCAGTGAATTGCCTTCTGAAGACAGTATTCTGCTTCTGGTCCTATTTTAGGTAATTTTCATGCTCTGACGTTTTTCAAAGATGTATTTTTCAACCAGTTAGTTATTGCTCAGTTCAGACAAGTACGTTAAAATGCATTTATAATCAGATTGTTTCATTGATGGGCAGAGATTTCTAAGAATTGGTTAGTATTTTTCTAACTTTTACTAGAAAAATTCACAGTTCCGATGACTTTAAAATATATCAGATGTTCTGTGAGTATATGTATCGTTTCTACTGTGGGAAAATAGCCCAATTGCAGGTATTTCTTGTGAAAGCTTCAAGTTTCTGCTCGCTCTATGCACCCATTTTAGTTCAACAGGCTTATGGGAAGCAGTAAAAGTAGAGGAATATCTATCCAAGGCTGCAACCCCCTAGATTTCTGGCTGCAGGAGAGGCTGACAAACCAGCTGCCTCCCTGTTTGGTTCTGTAATTCGCATTCGCCCTTCGGCTATGCTGTGGGCTCCTTTTCTGTAACATCTTGAATGGCAAAGATGTCAAAGAGAACCAGACAGATAATGCTTCTTGAAGTCTTTTGTATTGTGGTACTGCATTATTGTGGTACTTCAGCATTTTTTTTAGATGAAAAATGTTTCTTAATGTGGCTCCTCTAGAGCCCTTGAAATTTTTCAGTGTAGCTGCTACCTTTGTGAATAGTCTGTTGTTTGTATTTTTCCCCAAAGAACAAGGTGGACATACAAAAAAGGGAGGATCTTTTATAATTACCTTTGCTTTGTTGTGATTGCACCTTTTTTGTTTGTTTTTGCTTTTCTTAATAGTGAATTTATGGAAGAGACAACAAAAATAGAAACAATAAAATCAAGCAGTTGGACAGCTGCTTATGTCGGAAATATTTTAATCTTAATAACCACTCAAAATGTTGCTGTTATTGAATATACATCTGCTCTTATTCTGTGCTTTAATTCGGCAATGTATAAATAAGAAATTCCACTTTGATGGTGATGTTCACTCAGTAGACATAGAAATGAAATATGGGGAAAATTTTTGTAAAAATGGATGGTTTCATACGTGCCATTAACCAAAACCTCCATGGCAATCCAATTTAGAGGCATTTCCAATATCATTAGCCTGGGTAATTTAAATATGTAAGTCCAACTATGGGGCTTTTTACTTACTTTACTTTTGTAGGACAAATTTAGAAAGTTGCTATCGCTATTTTGTCACCTGTCACTGTATAACAATTTCAACAAGTTATACCATCCAAATTAAATACACTATTCCTTTGAATAATCTTGATATGTCTACCAATATGTAATAGGTACACTTAACGGTTCAGTTCTGTGTGTTTGGTTTTGTTTTGTTTGTTTTCAAAATGATCTTTTGTTCTTATAAGATATGGCTCTTGGAGGGCACTGTTAGAGAGTGGTAATTACTGCTCAGTGCTCCCTGCCCACCAGTAATTCATTCAGTTTAGAATTTTGCTCTTCTTCTAGATGTGTTCCAGTTTCCCTTCCTTCTCCATAGTGCTGAGTCTTGTGTCCTGTTACCCAGAGTTAGGTTGTAAGGAGGAGTGGTTGATACTCGGGGAGGGTGATACCGTTTCATTCTTCTATGTCTTTGGTACTTTTGGTTTGCCGTAACCATGGTATGGTATTAGCATATTGCCAGTTGTTACCTAATGCTGTGGTATGTGGAGTTACAGATTGCTTTCCACAAGAGAAAATTCAATGGTTGCATACTTTCAGTTCCCTGCAGTGTGAGTTTATGAGCATGGAAGCAAGGAGTATCTATTTTCAGGGTGTGTTCCTATCAGAGATACTTGTCTCAGTGAGAATATCCTTGCATTGCTGCAGACTGGACACCTGCAGAAGCTATGTATGAGCCGAAAGGATCAAATCAAATAAAAGGTTGACAGTGTGTTTACAGACATCAAAGTCTACTCATCTACAAGTGTATTGCTTAACAACACTGTTCCCTTTCTCCCAAGACCTCTTGGTGAGCCAGTATCTAGCAGAACAGCTCAGTCATGCCTTCCCCCCAGTGTCACGTGAAGTCTGCAGTGTTTCTGAAAAATGAGAATTACTGTAATTTGCTGAGAAGGGAAAAGTGCACAGTTTTTTTCTTTCTTAAGGATTAAAGCTGCTCTGTCTGTACTCCTGACTCATATCTTAAAGCAGTTCTCTGCCTTCTATATCTTTGAAAATACAGGCTCTTCTGAGTATACCATGTCATAGAAACCTATATAACTTTCCTACCTTTTGGGTATATGTTTTATGTAACACGCCTCTGTAACAGATAAAATTATGGAATAGTTAACATAAAGATGTTACCATGCAACTAATTAAGCAGAGATTTTAAAACGCCAGCTGCATGTATAGTGTTACCTCATACTTGAAAGGTTGCGAGGTTTCCTAACTTTGGAAAAGTCATGATGTTGACTTTACATAATTCTTCTCTTTTAAGGAACAGTAAACTTTGGATCTGTAGTATATCTGTCAGGGTATTTCTGGATAGATTCTTCTTACCTCTATTGAAAATTGTATTACCTTAGCCCAAATCCATGTAACATTGGATGCTGTTGTTTTTATTGCGTTACTTATTCCATGTTGGCAGAAATATGACGAGCGTAAAAAATATGGTTTTTGCCATTCAGTTGCCTTTTGGTCCCTTCTTAAAACAGATTTCAGAGACTGTATTACAAGGTTCTATCTACTATGTGGTTGAACTAACTTGCAGTATGAAACAGAAATGTTTGTTGGTTTTTTTGTATGTTTGGTTTGTTTAGATGCGGGAAATCGAAGGAGAAGCTTTATTTATTTATTTACCTAAACCAAACTAGCCTTCTTGGTACTTAACCAGAAAACATTTGTAGATTAAGATCTAGAGTTTAAACTTGTTTGGGAATACAGTTGAATCCCCAAATGCACTATTCAGTTGTTTCCATTCTCACCTAGCTTTCCTGAAATAAAATGAAAGTTAAGTATGTACATAGTACCTTGGTATCAGAATGTTGTGGTCATTAAAAGTCTAGCTTTAGTGGCCAATTTTTCTATAGAGAAAGAGTATAATGTTAATACTGTTCTTTCTTGTTTGTGTTAACCAGATACTATCAACTACCAGTCTAGTTACACAGTTTAAATTTGTTTATGTCATGGAAACATACTGGATTTGCTATAAAGAAAGAGTATTCTTTTAAAATGGTAGTTTAGGGCCATAAGTAAGAGCAGTTTATAAGCCTCTTAAATTATTAAATGCATTTTATTTTTTTAGTGGTCAGCTGAAATTTTTCTTCTTCCAACAAATTCTGAGCTATGGCAAATGTTTTATTTTTAATTGAATTTCTGTGTCACTCAATTATGAGCGTTTTTTTGAAGAATGTTTTGCTTGTGATTACGTTTGTGCAGCAAATTCTGGAACTCTATCTTAAAACTTCTATTTCTTTGTAATAGGAGATCTAATGACTTGAGATGAGGGAAAATAGGAAAGTCTTCATTAAATTTTTGTAGTTTCATTTGTATAAAGGAAGAGGAATTTCTTGGAAATCAGCAACATTTTGGAGTGTAAATGGTCCTTCCTACTTTTCCAAGATAAGGAAGTATAAAAATTTTAGATATCTTTGGTAGAATGGAAAAAAGAATGGGTAATTTGTGATATTAATAAATGGATAATATCTACAACTGAAAACTCTTTTCACAGGTTTTTCTAGTCACTCAAATCAAATCCATTCTGGGGGTATGCCAACAAACTGATTTTATTATGAAAACTCTGTTGTCAGCACCAACTGTGCAGTGCATCAAGCTCCAAATCCTCATTATCCTTCCCTTTCTATGATTAATTTGGCTTAAAAGTAATAAATGTGGAACCTTCCTTTTTGTCTTAAAATTCTTAAGACTTTATTGTTCCCATATTCCTCTTGTTTTTATAACTAAATGGTCTGTTTTTAAAGCTGAGATTATGAGTAATTATATAATGGTAATAGGGGCTTCTAGAAAAACAGTGCCTTTTCTGAGTACATGACGGTAAGAATTAGCAATACTGTGAAGTCTGTTTAGAAATTAATTCTCCATATTATTTGCACTGCAATTCTAGATTTGCAAGCCAGGTTCAGTAGTGGTTTGTAGAAATAAACAGTTCCCTAGACAGCAGGCTATAAAACAGGTCAGTGTTAAAATATGCAGTAACATCTTTCAAATGTCTGTATAGTATTAGACTACTGTGCCTGCCGACATTCTCTTTCAAGATTCAGATCATAACGTCTGTTTGGAGTTTTGTTACCTGGTAGGCATAGGAATGGTAGAGATGCATAGTCAGCAAAGGGTTGTCAGGAGGTCTTCTCATCGACCCCTCCAGAAGAGGCAAGTTTGCGCATTCTCTTAAAATTTGCAAATGTTGTTCTACTTTGCCAAAAGCTTACCTCCATGTTCATGTCATCCCCTCATTTCGTTCCATATATTCTGTTCTGCAAGTTGATAATAAAAATGTTTATCCTTAACAGTCAGTTGTCCTGTTGGCTGGGTACATAAAGCTATTATTGAGGCTAAAATTTCTGAGGACAAAAGATAACGTACCACAGTTACAGTGGCATAGTGTCATCCCGTATAACGGCTTCTATGCACCCCTGAGCTTCATCTCAACTGTGTTCTTTATAGAAAGCTGCATGGAGTTGACTTACAAGTTAGTGGGAGAGCTGTAAAAATATTTGAGGAAGGTGTGTGTGTGCAAATTTAAAGCAAGGGAAAATTGGTATAACAGCATTGGAGCTATGATGGCCAATAAAGTATCTAATCTGTACATGAGTCACTGCTCTAAACTCATGTGCTTTCCTCTGACTTGACACGGTCCTCTGATTATTTTCTTTTGCTATGTAATGCCATTCTCAGTTTTTTATCAGCTTTTCTCTGTTCCCTTGAGCTCTGAGGACACTACTGAGAAGAGCAGAAAGTCCCAAACAAACAAAAAAAAAAACCAACCCAAACCCCTTCACTTGCTGTTCTTGCTTGAATTTACATTTACCAAAACTCTCCCAAACATTTCAGGTTCATTTAACTCAATGAAATCAATGGATAATTTTAAAAAAAGCCAATAGCCTGTGTCTCCTGGTTTTCCCACCTTACCCATCTTGCTTACAGTAAAGCTCTATTCTGTTAGCAACTGTATGCATCCCAATAAAGGTTTTAAAGTTTGAATTGAGACAGAGGCTGTCTCAGCACTTGGCCAGTGAATGCAAAGAAAGTTGGCCATGTTCCCTCTGCTTGCCAGAAAAGCATGAAAGCTGAGGCCCTTCCTCTGTCAGAGAAGAAAGGGAATCTGATTTCTCTGTGTACAGATTTTTGCAACTATTGAGTCCCTGACCTATTCTTTGTAGGACTTGTTTGCCTCTTGCTTGCTAAATGTGGCCCAAAGACCCCTGGAAAAGACCTCTAATCTACAGTGAACTTGTATAGATCAACCTGGGCTTTTTCCTCTGATTATCAGTTTGACTGTACGTTTTTTGGGTTTTTTTCTCTTGTTACAGTCTTAAACATCAACAAAAAAATGCCATCTCTACAGTAATACAGTTTTTATGCATGGGGCTTGTCTCTGTTATTCTTTCTACTAAATCTAAAGACCTGCTTGCTTCATTTTTTTAAATATTTGATGTACATATGAGTGTATAATTAAAAAAGCATAGATGATGTTGTCATCTAGTATCATACTATTTATTGTGTGTTTGGCTGCAGACAGTTCCAGTACCTGGTCTTCTCCCATAAAGGGCTTTAAAACTTTCAGTATTCAGATAATCTGACAACCTGCTGAATGATGTGCGACTATATAAAATAAAGTAAGAATATTAAGTTATGAAGGAAATTATCCATAAAATTTAGGCTTGTTTTCAATATGTACTACTATGGTTTTAAAATATTTAATTCATTATTGTCAAATATTTGAATTTAAAGCATTAAAAATCAGAATCTTGAGTTTAAAAGTAGTACAGTAATAATACCTCTTCCACGTTCTTCTTACCATAACTGTACTTAAGACAATATCGAGGTTGCTTTGTAATTTTATCTGGTGAGTGAATCATGGAAACCAAGCAAGTGTTTTGGTTTTTATTGTTATTATAGGTGGTAATTATGCATGCTTGAATTATGTACAACTATTATAGTTATATAAATAATGTATACCTGACGGCCTTTTCTCTGTAGTTATGGCATATTTTCTGTAGTGGGTATAGCCTTTATTTTTCAGAGAGGTCACATGTAAAATAAGAAGTGATGAAATGCATACATTGTATTTTCAAAAATATGTTGAAACATTATAGTACTATTAGCATTATTACTTCCATAGCTGTTTCTGCTTTTGTAACAGCATTAAATACTTAAATAAACAGCCAGCATTAATGAACAGTTAATAAAACCAGAGAACTATACAGAATCCATGAAGACCTTAGTGTGAGGAGTGTGCTGTTTCTAATTTAACCTGTTCTCAGATGACTCTCAGAAGCTGTTCTAAGTTTGTCAAATACTTTTGAGAAGTCTACAGTAGATTTTGGTTTTGAAGGTAGAGCTTGCTTTTCCTAAACTAAATTTCATTGTACTGATTTTATTTTTCTTGAAGGTAGGTAAAAAGGGAAAGCAATATTCAGTAAATAATTTCTGATAGCTTTGGAAGTCAATAAAAAGATGTCTTGAATATATAGGGGGTCTGAGTGTGACGTAGTCCCTGCTAAATTAACAGGTTTAAGGCGGCACTTAAGAGTTTGCAAGATAAGTTCATAATAAGAGGACTACTGATTAAAAGAAAAAAAAAAAATAAAGCCTTAGAACTTAAGGGTGCCAATTGATTTGGAAAGGACGGAAATGAAAAAGATCTGCAGGAGCCGGTAACTGTTTTGAGGTGTGGCAGTAGCATTCCTAAGATGACAGATGAACAATATTTAATTTGAAATCTCAAAGGACAGGTTAGTTTGCTTTCATTTATGTATGGTAGTTTTATATGTTGTTTCTTCATAGGTCATCTACTGTTAGCCATGAACTTTATTCTAGATGTATAGGTACTATTTTTTTTCCTCCTCACCTCAGTTCTCGCACATGGTCTGCTGCTTCCTTGTTGGCTTCCTAACAACCAGAAAGTGACATAAGGAAAGCAATAACATCCACATTAGAAGCTGTTACTTAAACAAAGAACTCTGTATAGCATGCACGATATTAGCTGGGAAAATGGAGAGCTTCAGACTGCCTGTTGCACCTTGTGGGTGCTGGTAAAGGTGACGATATCCTCACTGAGTTACCATGTAAAAACACTTTCTCTACGTATCATCAATGAACTTGTCTAGTCGTGGCAAGCCACTGATACGCATTGCTTTACAAACTGTCTTGAAACAGTTTTTTCTTTTTACACTGTTTTGAAATATTGCATAGGTTTTTGTGGCATGCAAAGCACTGTTGCTAGCATCAGCTGTTGTTTTGTACAAAACTGTGTAGATTGCACAGGCCATGAGTTTTCATTGCTGCTTTGCCTCCCCTCAGGGATCTTTTCTCATGCTAGTTACTGCTTCGTAAGGCACTCATCTGCCTGCTAAGGTCATCATTGAACAGTCAGTCCTGCAGGTAAGCCTCCTGCATCTAGTCTGCAGGTTTTTCCCCTCAGTGGGGTGAAGTCAGTGTTGTCATCTTGCCCAAGAGAAGCCTGATTACAAGGCCTTGGGCTGCTCCTTATCTTTGAGTTTGCTGCCTCAGTACTGGCCTGATAGGGTTTGATTCAGTGTTTCAGAGTAACCTCCTTGTCCCTGCTCTTGGCCTTGCTGGCGACGTGCGAAAGTCTGTATTCGTTGTGCTGTTCGGGTGCTACTTGATCATTAAATTTCCTCAACTTCTTTTTATCGTTTGTGGTGAGAATGTGGTCGTGGCTGATGGTGAGGCCAATGATCTCCCTCATTGGGGAGTGCAGGAGGTGACAGTGGGAGGATGAGCTGGGGGCTGAGGCTCTGCTGTAGCCCACTCGTCCTGAGACCAGCACCAGCAGATGAATCAGGTCTGACATCAATCAGATGGGTCTGGTTGAAAGGTCAGGAGCAGCGGAGGACAGGGCCTGGGCCCAGAGCTGCCAATGACATAGCTCAGCCCAGGACTGAGAGGGACAATCCTGAGCTGAAATGGCTCCTGGGCCCATTAGCGGGGGTCACAAGGTGGGCCAGGTTATGGCATTTAAGGACTTGGTGTCCTTGGGGCCCTGACATTCCCTCTGACAGAGATCTGTGATGATCCCCTCCTGGGTTAACATCACATATCATTGTGCTAGTTGCAACATTGGTTTGTCGTTATCATGCCCAAGTACGTTACAGAAAACAGAGTAGTTTCCTGCTCTTCAACTGTTACAGCAGAAATAACCTTGAGTGTTTCAGCATGCGTTTGCTGGTTCATTATCTTTTACGGTCCTTTTGTGGTTGGGTTCTTTGGCTTGTTTAACTGTGGCACTGACTGTTTCCTCTCTGGTGCTTTCCCTTCTCTGCTCAATCTTAGGGTATGCATCAGGCATATGTATATGCCTTCTCCCTTCTAGGACCTTTTTGAGCTGAATGTAAGGATATTAAGTAATGTGATAGCAGCAGGGATGCACAATCAAATGGATGCAAACTAATCTTTCTGCTTGACTGAGAAAGTGTAGCCTATATATGTAGTGCTTATTCTTACATAATGTGTTATTACTGAGGCATATGAATATTGGAATGTACGTCTATCTAGTTTAGGGTAAAAAAACCCAACAAGATTCCTGAGTAGCATTTTCAGATTTTAATGAAGCAGTGTTGTTTGGATGCTAGCAGAGTCTCTGGCACATATTGCTGCTTATGTCAAAATAAAAAAGGGTGTTCCAGAGAAGGAAGTGTCCTTTTCCAAATTCTGACTGCATTTTTTAGCCTGGTTTCTTATGGAAACGAGTTTGCAAAGTTACACTGTGTGTCTGTACATCTTTTCTGTCAACTTTTAACTTGGCCTGTAGCAGTCAGGTTTATTACAAATGTGCAGATCTCAAAGATGCTAAAGACTCAACAAATTTCATGCAGATGTTACTCAGGTACAGAAGAGAAGTTCTGTAAATCGTTCTGGCTGTGAAGAAGTTGCCCTGAGAGCTCACACATTAGCGGAGGGTCCATATAGGAGAATGTCCTTAGTAATACCCCAACTGTAGGAAAAGCTTCAGATGGAACTGGCATCTCCTTAGACATCATGACTACTCAGAACTCATTATTTCTGGTAGTAACTAAGGTATATAATGCTTGGTTATCATGTGTTCTGTTGTTTTTCAGTGTACCTTTAGCTACTGAATACTCTGCATGGACATTAAATATCCTCTGAAATACTTGTCCATTAATTTTACCAACAACTTCATTGTGTTAAAATTGCATTCCATCTATTCAGCTGAAAGTACAAGAACTTTTAAGAAATGCAACAAACTTAGAACAAGTGATTGTTTGCATTAGATAAGTGTAGAATTAACTTTTGCCACACATTCTTATCCCAATTAACTATATTGTGAAGACTCAAGTAGACTAAAAATCTGCGATCAAGTCCCATCTTACCAAGGGAGCAGACTTTCATGTTTAGAATTCCAAATTCTTACTATTCTTGAAGCAAGGAGCTCAACTGTTCTACCCAAGAGTGAGTTGTTTTATGATGACTGCACTTAAGTTGAACACTTGCTGAAGGTTTTATCCTAAAAGAAAGGGTGGAGTCCAAATGCACAATTTTAAGCCACAGGTTCTAAACAGGAATCTCACAAGTAGTCAGAAATGCTTATGGACTACTTTCATACAGGCTCTGAAAGATAACCAAGAAAAGCAAATAAGTCTACATTTGCTCAGCAAGACATTCATTGCAATCATTTTAAAGACCCTCAAATAAAGGATCGCCTAAATGTGTCATAATCATATATGGAGACATGCTATGTTGATCTTCAGGTGTGTTTCTCCTTCAAATAAGTTGTTAAAGAAATGCAAGTGGAGCTTAAGGAACATGGAAGTTGCAGTGAACATACAGTTTTCTCTGTGTCTGGTTCCATTTATCTTAGGAGACATGATGGTGTATTACAAAAGAAACCTCCTAGTTTTGACCCTGGGTGTATTTCCATCCTATTTATTTATTGAATAAGAGTGAATTACTAGTATTTATAACGTGAATTACAATGATGCCTACAAGAGCTTTAAAACATTAAAACATTTAATTTAAAATGATCACTGAAAATTGTTTGTTGGTAATGACCTCTTATGTTCTAGTAAATACCTTGCAACATTGCGAAAAAATAATTTGCCGTTGTGTGGTGACTTGCTTCTTGCACGTTTAATTCTGGCAAGAGCCAACATCGTAGAGACTACTTCATGGTTTGAATGAGTCAGATGTCTCCCAGAGAATGATGAGGTTGATAAAGCCATCGTAGGCAAAAAAAATGAATGTAGTGTTGGTTTGCTGAGCAAATATTGTTTGCTGTAGTTGAGTAGTGCTGTTTTCACTGTCACAGTGCTTAATATCTAGAAGAGTTAGAATAGCAGTAGTAGTATGGAAATTGTTTCATGTATTTTCAGGGATGCTTGATCAATAGTCTGAAGATGACATCTTTCTCAAGCAGATAATTAATTACTCTCTGAGCAAAAAATCTTGGTTTTTTTCTCTTGCCTTCTCTATTAGGCATGGTAATAATACGCAGATGAAATAGCAGATGTTCAAAAGAGAAAGTAAAATAATAAGAGAATAAATATGATTCCTGAGTGAATGGTATGAATAGGTCAGGAATGATATACGAAGAAAATGTATTTTGAGAGTGCAAGAGTGGTGCAGTTACTTAATTATGTTAGTCTTCAGCATTTGAAATGTTTTTCTTTGCTCTTCTAAAACTAAAGTGTAAATGCATAGATTGACAAATGTCTGAACTCTTGTTCACATACAGATTAGCTTTTCATTTTTATTTGAAACATATACTAGGGTTTCAGACTTACTGTTGTTGCAATTGTGACAGCTGAGCAATAATATGTAAGTTATTACCCAAGTAATGTTTTTAATAGGACTACTGTGGCTTAGCGTAATGTGAATAAAAGTGCTAGCTTGTGTTTACAGAAGATAAACGGTAGTGATGTGTGCCCCTCTAACATATCATCAGACACTTTAGTAGTCAGAAATATTTTTATTACAGGTTTGTTCTGTTCTCACCAGTGTGGCTAGAATTACAGCTGATGCAGGACAGCGAGAGAGAGGGAGATGAGAGAAGACTTGGGTGCTCACACAAGAGAAATGCTATGAGGAAGAACGAACAAGACAAGGGACCTGAGGGGTTCTTGTTGTTTTTGTGTGACCTGGTTCAGATCAATTTTAAAACTTTGGCAGGGTGACAGTTTTTTATGGCAAGGTGCAATTGGAATTTATTGAAATATATGTCAGTGTCCCACTTCAAGTCCCTTACAGGCATGGTTTCACACTGGGCAGAAATGCTAGATGAGCTCAGATGGGAAGGCACTTTATTGTTAACTGGAACTAGGTAAGAAGGAGGATAGCCAGTGCTGGAGTATTCCTGCTGGAGAGGCATGGATTTCTGCCTTGTGATGCTAACCTCTGCTATTGCTTTACGAAGAAGGTGGATGAGAGATAATGGTGTTGGGATATTTGGGAAACAGTTCTTTACCTCGGGGCTGAACAGTCACTCATTTACAAGCTGCTGAGCTAAGGCTTGTAGATCCTCCAAATTAGTACTTGTTATTGCAGTGTACAGGTAAATAAACCTATTTCTGTAGAAACTGATGTGCTGGTTTCCATCACTGCTGAAGCTTGGATCCCAGTGCCGGGAGGGAGACCTTGCTGGGTGGTACAGGTGGTGCTCCAGACAGGATATGGAGTGTGATTGGCATGCTGTGATGTCTGAACCCTGTCCTCCAGTCTGAAAGGGTCAGCCCGCTGTAGGGCTGGGCCGGTGTCTGGCTGACCGAGGCATTAACTTCTAAAGGCTTGAAGCAACTTAGACAGACAGTGTCCTTTGGTCAAGGCAGCATCTCTGAAAGCATCTTTCACAGGTGTAGCAGGAAGAGAATGGGATCAGAGCATGAAACACCCAATACTGTCACTGGTGTGCCATTGTGAATCTGTGGTTGGATGATTTTGCAAGTGAAGGCCAGCAATCAATTTCCTATTTACTCTCCTTTCATGTTCAGGAACTCGTCTGGCTTTCAGATAATGTAATTTGTCCTGGTCATGTACTGAGTTATTTGTGATAATGATTCTTTGAAGAGAGAATTAGATAGAAACTAGAATGGAGGGAGTATACCATGTTTACAAATGACATTATTATGTAGTCCCAGGTTACTGTTGACCATTTGCAATATTTTAAAATTGATTTGTAATTGAGATTAATTGTGCACAAAACCCCTCTGCTTCTGCTTCTTCGCTTCAGTTTGCAGGGCTTTACTAAGAATCCCGATCAGTAGAAGATCCTCCTGTTATTTTCCATCCCGATCAGTAGAAGATCCTCCTGTTATTTTCCAACATATTTAATACTGGGTGGCCTTAGTGAACGAACATACTGTGCTTTATCGACTGAGGAGAAATGGCATAAACTGACTAAGGAGAAACCATGTGAATGAAGATGTGTGTGTGCAGAACTTGAGAACTTGTTAAAGGATAAAATGGAGACATGAACGATGGCATTGAGTCCAGGGGAACCACAAAATCTTCAAAGGTGGACAAAGCCTTGAAATGGGTTGATGGCTAAATTATTTCCCAGTTTGAAGCTGTAGATGTTTCAAAGGATCTGAATGATTGGTTCTTGGTACTCAAATACACACAGAACATGTGGGCAGTGCTGTGAATATGCTACTTGCTGTTCACTACAAATCTGTACAAGATCCTTGGAGGGTCTGCGAGAGGCAGTTCTGATCTTGTGGCAAGAGTGATGTATTATTAGGTTCAGTTAGTCCCAATATTAAATACTGAGCTAACTAGGCAGGTACATGCTTGGTGTTGAGAGAGACAAACTTGTTATTTGTCCTTGTCTTTTCATGTTGTGTCCAGTGCCTATGTTCCTTCACAGCAGTTTGGTTCACAGCTAAACTGAAGTTAGAATGAAATTAGAAGAGGGTAGTTTGTACAGAAGCTGGAAAGAAGTATTGGGGTTTCTGGTGTTTTCACATTGAAAAAGACATTCCCCTTTCCTTAGGCTGTAATCATGCAAAGGAGGAGGGCAATGATGACCGCCTAATTGGTGTAGGGATCAGCTGTGAAGAACTGATGGCAGACCTTCACCTTGTGGAACTGATGAAGGACAAATCATCATCTGCATAGTGCAAGTTATGGCCAGTCACTGCCAGGTGAAAAGTCAGGTAATAAACTTGCTGCCCGATTAAACCATGTTCCTTGCATCTTGTTTTTTATTTCTGTATGTCTGAGGGAGGTTTCAGCTGCTGTTCAGTTGCTTGATCTCACATTTGTCTTCAAGGTGAAAAATTTTCAGTAGACTATATGGATGGAAAAAAAAATGTTTTTAATACACTGATCTTTAATCCTGATGGATATAGTGAACATAAGATATTGGGGATGGTGTAGGGGAGTTGACCAAAGCTTTTCTGAACAACTCTTGCAAGTTGACTAAATGAAAATGTGTGTGAAACTGTAGGAAAGTGGTCGTTCTCAGCTGATACTGCTTAAGCTGATAAAGAAGTTAGCTCTCTCATCTAGGATTCCTTTCTGGCTTTTTTATCCTTTGTTTTTACAAGACACTTTAATTTGATCATAATAATTGTCACTGTTGATCAAGAAGGTTAACTTGTTTATTTTGCTTTACTGAATGGCATTTCCTGTTTTTATTTGTTTGTTGGAGGTATTTACAGTCTTTGTTTCATTTCTTCTAACAGGAATTCCATACATTTTAATTTTTAAAGTTTTGCCTGGCTTATGATGCATCTTCCCTGTTATGTTTTCGGCTGAATTTTCTGTAATGAAAATGGTAAGCAAGTTGGAAATACACTCTTCTTTTTGAGGACATACTGTGTTTGCTTAGATAACCAGGTACTCTTAAATCTGTGCAGCAGTGGAACCAGAGAAGTTTTGGTGATTAAAAATTGAGAGAGTGTGGTTAAGATGTATAATTCTTTGTATTAGCTGTAAACAGATTTAGCTCTGATTTGATGATGGTCTGGTGAGGGGCAGAGAAAGAATTGATTCCTTTAGTAACTATAGTTATTATCTCTGATGAATATAACTGGAGAATTGAGTTGATGCTTCTGGTTTTCAAGATCATAGTGGTATGTATTTGTTTTATATACTATCTTTTATTAATTGTCAGTTATTTTGTGTTCCTTTATAGTTTATCTAGTTTTTTCAAGAGATTCTACTTACCAGTGTCAAGTTTGTTGAATTCTGCACTTCAAAGATTTTTGTTTTAAATTCTGCTGCACTCCCGTTTCCTATGAGTGTGAGACGCAGTGCTCCAAAATATTTTTCACCCATTTGAGACTGTTTTCACAGTTCTTCAAAAAGTTAAGGAAATTATTCCAGAAGTACTTGTTCAAAGATGGAGGAGGATAATCCTACCTTTAATGGTTAGAGTTGTCATGCATCTCAGATAGGAC